>CAUDMG010000250.1:0-100053 GCA_958450375.1 Homarus gammarus
GGAATCCACAGGCATTGCTGCAACACTACTAGAAGGAGGACTTACTGCACACTCAACTTTTAAACTGCCTCTCAACCTTGCTCACAATGAGAATCCAGTGTGCAACATCAAAAAAGGATCGGCAAAGGCAAAACTCTTAGAAAAATGCAGCCTCATAGTCTGGGATGAATGCACTATGTCTCACAGGCTAGCGTTTGAAGCATTGGAGAGGACCTTACAAGACATACAAGAAAATGACCAGCTTATGGGTGGCATTACAATGGTCATTGCTGGAGACTTTCGCCAGACCCTATCTGTCATTCCTCGAAGCACCCCAGCTGATGAACTGAATGCGTGCCTCAAGGCATCATACCTTTGGAGAAGTGTTCAGACACTCACCCTATCCACGAACATGAGAGTACATCTACAAGGAGGTTTAGGATGCTGGGCGGTTTGCAAACCTTCTACTACAGATTGGGAATGGAACTTTCCCTGTTGATTTAGAAGGACAAATAATCATTCCTCAAGGATGTGGAAATGTTGTAAAGTCCTCAACTGAGCTCACTAACATGGTCTACCCAAACATTATTCACCACTACATAGATCACAAGCGGCTGCGTGAACGCGCAATTCTGGCACCAAAGAATGAAACAGTGGCTGAAATCTACTCAAACAGCTTCCGGGCAGTGAGACCCCAATCAAATCTGTTGATACAGTAATCGACCAGGACCAAGCAGTCCAGTGCCCTGCAGAATTCCTTAATTCTTTGGAGCCCGCTGGAATGCCTCCTCACCACCTCACTCTCAAGACTGGAACTCCAATAATGCTCTTAAGAAATCTTGAACCACCAATCCTCTGCAATGGCACAAGACTGGTGGTGAAGAACATGATGCCACATGTACTGGAAGCTACAATACTGACAGGAAAAACTAAAGGAGAGGACGTTTTTATACCAAGGATACCTCTCATCACCACTGACCTGCTATTTCAGTTCAAGCGACTTCAGTTCCTGGTTAAAGTGAGCTTTGCCATGACCATCTACAAAAGCCAGGGACAGTCCCTAAAGATAGATGGCCTAAACCTGGTGTTTCCTTGCTTCTCTCATGGACAGTTCTATGTTGGATGCTCCAGAGTGGGAACTGGCAAAAATCTGTACATACTTGCTGCAAATGGCAAAACCAAAAATGTGGTCTACCTTAATGCACTACAGTGAGACAATGTGGAGCCTCCCGGAAGGTGGCGTCCTACCGCGGCCTAGCGAAAGAGCCGCCCGGAAGGCTGCGTTTCCTCTAGTGTGTGTCGTCGAATTACCACTGGTTTTCCCGCCAGTCTTCAATAATTTCCCGACGATCGGTTTCAGTGTACAGACAAACAACAGGCAGGTAGACTTCCACCGGGTCACAGAAACTCACTTGTGAGCTGTAGTCTTCTTTAATGATCACTAAGTCTTCACAAAACTGTTCCCAGGGTATGTCTTTACCACTGAACTTCTCACTTCGAATATATATATATAGTCAGCACACTACAAGTGTCCAATTCCTTAGTTTTTTTCTTCACTTTATATCACTCTCAACAATTACACAATAATTGAACACCAATTACCTCCAGCTGTCACAAGGGTTGTACTTCACACTCTGAACAGAAGCGGTCGACTATTCCCCTAGACTGGTGCAATTTATGCCTCTCTTCAGAGACCTAGAGCATTCTAGTGACATCCAGGCGCTGCAGGTCGGAACGAGATACGCCTGGAGAGTTCGAGAATGATCTAGGCTTACAATGCGTAAGTAAATGAAATACATTCTAGAAAACTGATACATGGATAATACATCAATCTGTACAAGAAAATCTCCCAAAACTTGCCAAGATAACTGCTGCCTGTAATAGACAATGATTAGATCACCTAGTTCATAAAAACTATAATAATAAATTTGCCTCGGCATAACACTACCCACTTCCTTAATCCTTGTATCGCCCAACACAACTATTCACAATATACATAACAATCCTAAAACTCGGTAGGTCTCCTCTTCTTCCGCTGCTGCCGCCGACGTACTGGGATGTCTTCATATTCCTCCCTTGGCACAGTAACCTTAGTCACATCCTTAGAGTGATCTCTTGTCACGTCCAATTCCGCTAAGAGGGTGCTGTGCTCCTCTTCCTAGCTCATGGTCGGGTTCCCGGAGTTCTTCCAGATCTCCGGTCTGGTCCTCGTCAGAGTTAGGTGACTGCATCTCAGAGTCTTTCCAGGTGTACTGCCCTGGCCCATGATACTGCCACAGACGATTGACATGGACTACATTCGGTTGAGCCTTCCTTCCTCCCCTGATCCGGAAGGTCATATCTGAAAGGCGTTCCACTGCAGTGTATGGTCCTTCCCATGTACTCTGCAACTTCGGTGACTGACCCTTCTAACGCAGAGGGTTATACAGACAGACCTTATCACCATCCTTGTAACAGACATGGCTTGCTTTGACTTCGTGGTTGCGCTTCAACTTCACCCGAGAACTCCAGAGCTTCTCAAACTTGATGGTGGACCTACGTCAACCTTTCTTGGAAACTTTTGATGTAACTGGTGGTTTCTTCGAGAAGTTATTCATCAGGTGGTTTTCCTATCAGCAGGTCCACTGGCAGCCAGTTTGTATCCAGTTGACTCGTGGGCAGTCGATCGATACGCCTTCAGCAGAGCAGGCAGCTTCTGGTCCCATTCTGTCTGCCCCTCAGCATAGTACTTGGTCAGTTCTTGTCCCAAGGTCCAATTAAACTTTTCCACCATTCTGCCTGACCATTCCGTCTGCCCAAAATTATACAGCACTCTATGAACACAGCCGACTCAAAGTTTCTGCCCTGGTCCAACTCATGGGACACACCAAAGCGGCAGAATTGGTCAACCAGCACCCTGGCAACAGTCGTGGTTTTCTGATTTTGGATGGCATCTACTTCTGGCCATTTAGTGAAGTAATCCATGGCCACACAGGTGTACCTATTCCCATCTGCAGTGAGTGGCAGAGGTCCTGCAATATCCATTGCCACCCTCTCCATTGGTGCGCCTGCATGGTTCAACAGCAGTGGTACCTTCTTGGCATAACAGACATTGCTTGAACGGTGCCATTCTTTCACTTCCCTGTGCATGCTAACCCAGTAAAACCTTTGCTGCAGACGACTCAGGGTCTTCTTCACTCCCAGGGGTCCACGAGCTGGATTGTTGTGCATCTCTCCCAAGATCTCTGACCTCATCTTCTGGGAAAGCAGTATCTGCCAGTAACTGTTGAGGCCATCTGAAGTCACACACTGATCGCTGCAGTGTAGGCGCGGGAGAAAACCCAACTGCTGCGCCATTTGGTAAGGGCGGGGAATAAAACAAAGACCAACCCACTTCGACCATTTGTAGGGGCGGGGGACCAAGAGGGAGCAACTGCTGTCAACATTTATAGGGGATCTTCTTCCTATAATACTTTACTTTACTTTCTCTCTCTATCCCACTACTTAAACAATTACTGTACTCACTGACTTAACATCTGACCTGTGGTAGCATGGCTAAAGGGTAAAACACGTGGGCAAATGTATTAATGGTACCAAGATATAGGAAGAAAATATTGGTGGTCACTGTAGGAAAATAATACCCCGAACATACAATAAAAATTGTTTATTACAAAAATGCTTGACTTCTAACTACTTCCGATACACACAACTACCATGAGTAACACATATATACTTCTCAACAAGGTACAGTATACCTCTCGCAGTCACCATCACTTGGTGTATCTTTTAAACAAGACACCACACTACTCTTATACCTCGTAAACTGGAGTACCAACAATACAGCTTCCAGTATACAAACTGCACGGATCACCTTCCTGGTTCCACCCATGGTAGTTTACAGTAAGGTATATTACAACTTCCAGTATACAAACAAAATGGTGTACTTTTCACAAAACCACCTAACACTGTGATCACACCTATAGTACAATGGAGCATCAGCCGTACAGGTTACCTGAAAATATAGCTTGTAAATAGTAATAGGACTACAGCAGCCCCACAACTAAATTTCTGTATAGCTACCGTGGTTACAATTCGCCAAGAACAAGTGGCTTACCTGAAGTTACCTCATACTTTTGCTAGCTCTAAACATACATAGGACTGAGGAGATTATACACATGAATTCTCGGACAAATAACACACCCAAATTAATCTGTACGTAGCAGTGGATTCCTACAAAAACACTGCATGAGCGGGACATGTTTACGTTGCGGGCGTGAACGCGTCCAGGTCAACAATCTCTGAGCTGCTGGCTAAGCTTGGCTGTGGGCAGGTAGGTGAGATCTCAGCTCACCCCATAACTGTGTTCACGACGCTATCCGCTCGCAAGGCCTCCATCCTTCTCTAAAAATGATGATAGACGACGTGGATGTCGTCTGGACATACAGGCCCACGGGGACATCTCTCTCTCTCTCTCTCTCTCTCTCTCTCTCTCTCTCTCTCTCTCTCTCTCTCTCTCTCTCTGTACAGGACGGAAACCGTGGCTGGAGTGAGTTAACCGAATGCCGTAACATTACTAGGCTGAAGGCGCTTGAACACTACTTAAACACATCAACACTATGGTCATTGATCACTGCATATTCACACCACAAATAACCAAGTCAAAAACACTCAGTATAACGAGATGGAACATGGACCATTAGACTTTACCTCTGTACAGGATGAAAATCGTGGCTGGAGTACATACACACATAAAATGCTAGTGACAGGGGGAAGGAGGTTCAGGGGAAGGATAAAGGGAGGATTGAAGTGAATTTTAGAAGGAGAGAATAGGTGCAGTGGCTAAACACCGCTTGCGTGAGGGAGTTTAAGTTGGAGGCAGCAGCAACTCTCCTGGACGCGGCGAGGAGGCGGCAGGACAGAGTCAGGTGAGCGTCAGGTCAAGCGTCAGGTGCTTGTTGGGTTGGGCCATGGTTTCTCAGTACTTGGTCGGCTTGATTGTGTGTGTTGTTTTCTTGTTTGGAAGAAATGTCTTGGTCTTGGTCTTCTGTCTTGGTATTCTTGTTAGCTTGAAGTTGATTTTCTTCTTACTTTCTGTTAGGTTCTGAATAATAAGTTCTATATACAGGAGAGAACACAAACGCCTGTATAGTTTTGTAGGTTCGGTTTACTGGATAAGAGTATGTACACAAAGGAGAGCAGCGGTCTCCCTGGCTAGGCTCCTTGTCAACTGCTATAGGCGACGTATGGCAAGTGATACATTAGCAGCTTCCATACGTCGCCAGGCACATTAATTAAGCATGTGGGATATGGTAATAACATTGCCACACGCTGCTAGCTACATAAATGGAGCACATACATAATATACATACATGACATATAATCCAGCATACATAATATACATACACCTCCCTCCCCCCTATACGCTCATAGCAAAGTCTTGAGCGGACCTTTTCTTTTGGATCCGTTCTGAGCGTCGAGGGACTTCATCACTGGGAAGGGTATGGGACTCAACACTGGTGGCGGGGCCAGCAGAAGGCATTGTTACGGGTCGGAGAAAACGGCGGTTCCTCCACCACACACAACCACTGGGTAACCGCACCTGGTAGTCCCGTGACCTGCCGAGACCCATGACTACGCCTACTTTGTCCCAACGTAGGGAGGTCGGGTCCTGAACACGGACTTGGGTGCCGACACTCAACCTGGGGAGAGAACGGGCGTGGTCATTGTAGCGGGCGACGACGTCCTGAACACGTTCGGCGGCTCGGCGATCACAATCCTCTGTCTTGGCCTGCCACTCCTTGGAGAAGGATTGAGGGTGAGCAGGGACACAAGAACGAAGGGGGCGTCCATACAAAACCTGGGCAGGGGAGCGTCCGGTGTAGTTAGGTGTGTTGCGGAGTTCAAGAAGACCCCTGTCGAAGGCCTCGCAGTCAATGTTCCCAGAAGGGGCCACCTTAAGGATGAGGTGCTTCAGGGATTTGACAGCAGCCTCAGCGTGGCCGTTGGACTGCGGGTAATGGGGCGATGACAACACATGCCGGACTCCCCATCGGTCAAGGAACACAGCCCTCCGTCGGTTCGCAGGCGTACAGGAACGCCCACGTCACGGAAGTAGTGGCGGAACTTGCTGATGGTGGCGGCAGACGTCGTGTCATTACCGCACTTGATGACAACCGGCCAACCAGAGAGACGGTCGACGATAACGAGGAAGGACTTTCCTGACACACAGAAAAAGTCGGCCGACACAGACTCAAAGGGGCGGGTGGGGTTGTCGTCACTCATAAAGGGTTCCTGCTGCTGGCTGGGTTGTAATACTTGGCAGGGCTCACACGCACGGACAACATTGGAGATGTCGGAGTTGATGCCGGGCCAGAACACAGTCTGTCGTGCACGTCGTTTGGTGGCCTCAGCTCCACGGTGACTGTCGTGAAGGCGGGCCAAGGCGTGGGGACGTGATGCAGCAGGGACAACTACACGTGCTCCGTACAGAACAAGGTCTCCGTCGCAGTAGAGTTCATCGCGGAGTTTCCAATACGGGAGCAGGGTGTTGTGAAGATCGTAGCGGTTGCTAGGAAATCCATTCCTCACACACTCGACGAGTCGGACATAGGAAGGGTCATCTCGGGCCGCTGTTCGAAGGTCCTCCATTGCCTTGTCGTCATCTGGTGACAGGTCCGAACGAAGGGATTGGACGGCATGGAGAGTGACCACAGTCCTGACGGAAAGAGCGAGGTCGGCGTCGAGTACATGGTCTTCTGGAGTAGGGCGGCTGACAGGAGAGCGGGATAAGGCATCAGGGATGCAGAGCTCCTTACCAGCACGCCACACTGCAGTGAAGATGTACGCCGAGAGCTTCTCTTTCAGACGCTGGAGGCGAGGGTTCTCAACGGCGTCTAGCGTGTAGTGGTTGAGGATCGGGACAAGCGGGCGATGGTCGGTCACTAGGTGAAAGTATTGCAGGCCTATGAGGTAAAACCTGCACTTGGACATCGCCCAAACCACAGCCAACAGCTCCAACTCAATAGTGGCGTAGCGCGTCTCAGTGTCAGAGAGGAAACGCGAGCCACACTGGACGAGCCGGAACTGCCCTCCACCATGATCCTGCAGTAGGGCGTATCCCACGCCATACAAGCGTGAGGAGTCTGTCTGCAGAACTGTCGGCAAGGCTGGGTCGAACGTGGCGAGGACAGGTGGACGAGACAGGGCCTGTTTCACTTGCTGGAAGGCCTTGTCGTGGTCGGGGGTCCACAGGAATGTCCTCTTGGGGCTCATCAGGGGGCGAAGTGGTTGAGCAGCTGCGGAGATGTCCGACGAAAACTCTGCTAACTGGTTGACGAGACCGATGAAGGACCTCAAGTCGGTCAGGTTAGCAGGGGTGGGAAAATCCGTAATGGCGCGGACCTTTTCCGGGTCAGCTGCGATACCATTCCCTGAGAGGGTGTACCCACAAAAGTCAACTGAAGAGCTGGCCGGAACAAACTTGTCGGCATTTAGGGTAATGCCGTGCTTCCGGCACCTGTTGAGTACCTCGTAGATACGGCAGAGGTGATCCATATAATCCTCGTCGTACACGAGTATGTCGTCGACCACTTTCACGCAGTTTGCCAGACCTTGTAGAGCCATATCACCTCGAAGACAGAAAGCGTCTCCTGTAGCGGCGAATCCCATGGGGCCACGGCAATAACTGTAACGTCCATGCGGGGTGATGAACGTTGTGAGTGGTCGGTCTTCTTCGGCAAGCTCTATCTGCCAGTATCCACACAGGGCGTCCATCGTCGTGAAGAAGCGCGCCTTCGGGTTCACGCTGCGTATGGCTGCAAAGGGCGTGGGAGAAGGGTGCGCAGGACGAGACACCTGGTTGTTGAGCTTGGAAAGGTCAGTGGTGATCCGAACACCACCTTTAGGTTTTGCGACGACAACCATCGGGTGACACCATGGAGACGGGTCATCGCCGGTTGGTACAATAATTTCTTGGGCGACCATGGAGTCCAGCTCGTTTTTGACCGCCTCGCGGAAGGCCAGGGGAACCAGTCGAGGGGTGTAAATAGCGAATGGCTTCGCGTCGTCCCTCAGGTGGATCCTCATGGGGGGGCCTGCCATCTTCTTGAGAGGCTTGGATTCCAGAGCGGACTTGGTCACCAGAACGTCGCTGAATTCCTTCAGGAAGTACTTCCGAGCATCCGAAGGAGAGGTGTCACTGGCAAGAGGCAGGGGTAGGGCGGCAGCAGGGTCGTTGCTGCTCCCTTTTTGCACCCTGTTGGCGTGTTTTACCTCAAGAATAGGTTTGGGGAAGTCCTGGGAGATGATGGCCAACTCCTGACAATGTCTGTAGGACAGCAAAGGAGTCTGGACACCGTTATGCACATCAATCCAGGCTTGACACGACCTGTTGCCAAAGGTGACTTGTGCTTGGAGTGAACCTAGGGCCGGGGTCATCTGTGAACCATCTGCCATAAAGCGGAGATCCTTGGGGGGCGGTCCTAGATCACTTGGAGAGAGCCCCAAGCATTGCAAATGCTGGGGACCGATGACTGTAGCATCAGCGCCGGTGTCGGGCAACATCTGAAGACGGGATGAAGCACTGCGGTAGGTCACAATGACACTGATGTACTGGGGGACTTTGGTCCTGGGACGCTGGGGGGAGCACACATTCCTAATGTGGCTCGAGCGTTGTCAGGAGTCGTCGTACCTCTGATTGGAAGACTGTGGGCGGCCCTCTCTGGTGGAGGGGGGCTGAAGCTTCCGCCGACGCGGTCCCTTGGGTATGTTGGAAGGGCAACACTTGTCATAGTGGCCCAGACGACCACACACATTGCACTGGACGCGTTTGGCTGGGCACCGTACTGTGAGTGACCAGTGGCCCTTACGGTCACAACTGTTGCAGGTAGACTGAGCAGCTGGACACACCTGTGTTCCGTGCTGCTTACCACAGTTGTTGCAAAATAAACCGGGCGTGGACGTGGTGGGCGAAGGCGTAGGAACAGACTTCTTGTCCTTCTTGTACCGGGACACAGCGCGTACAGCTGTAGGGGGAGCACGGATGGCAGAGGTGGCACACCTGGCAGCCTCATAGGAGCGACATATCGTCAACACATCCTTAAGAGAAGAGGAAGAGTCGAGGGAGGTGAGGCGTTGGACAAGTTCCTCGTCCTTAACACCCATCAGGATCACCTGCTTCAACTGGGTCTCCTCGCACTGCTGGTGGTGGCCTGGACATATATCTACCTCTTCCGAGGCTCTCTTAAGACGCACGTAAAAGGCATCAAAAGACTCACCCTCCATCTGTCTGCAGCTAAACAATTCCCTCCTGCGCAGAGCTTCATTCTGCTGTCCTTTGATGTGCCGTTGTAGAACGTCCAGTACCTCCTCTACAGACAGCGAAGAGGTTGGGGGTACCTGCAACGTATGTTCCAAGACACGCTGAATTTCCAAGGACAGGCACATACGCAGTTGGATGAGTTGTTTAGGCTGTGACAAACTCTGGAGATCCACCATTGTAGAGTAATCAGTCCACCGTCGCCGCCATTCACGAAAAGTCTGGAAATTCACATCAGGCTTCAAGATGGGCGGTGTTTGAGCTGCTGCTTTAGGTGGGGCTGGGGGGTGTGAAGGAAGCATGGATGGGGTATCTGAACCAGTCAGTACCGAGGCAGTGTTAGAGCCAGGGGCTTGGTTAACAGTGAGGCGAGATATCAAGGCTTCAAACCGTTCACTGTCTTCCAATCTCCGTTGGTTGTCTCGTTCTGCCTCTGCTTGCCTTCTGTGCTCATCCGCCAAACGTCTGTGGGCTTCATCCTCGCGTTTCTCATCTCTCATAAACTTCAGTAAAGCAATTATCTCTGGAGACAACGCTGAATATTGAGGTGAGGGACTGCGCGATGTGGGGGCTGGAGCGTCGTGGCCGGCCTGGTCATCCATCTCTGCGGGGCTATCACCCGCCTGGCTCATCCAGGCTCTGGGTCCACGGCTACGTAAGGCGTGAGACATAACTACTTCATCTGTGTACTATGTCTTAAATCAGTGTTGACCGGTCAGCCCGTCGTATCAACAAGATTTCAGACAAAAAATTAATTAAATACACAGATAAGTAGATTATATATATAAAATATATATAAGGAAGCCGCGCGGTCAGCGAGTGTTAGTACATGTATGTGTGTGAGTGAGTGTGTGTCCTGGGCGGGTAGAGCGTCTCGCCCCAGCTGTGAGGGGGGGGTGGAGGCGGCGCTGTGAGGGGGTGGAGGGAGAGGCGCGGCGACTCCCAGTCAGTCTAGTTACCCTCAGGACGCGGTCAGAGACGGGTGCACTGAACTCTACTCCTTACAAATGCCCAGAACGTGCCGTATACCTTGGGAATCCTTTAGAACAAGGTCACACATGAATGGCACGAACACACAATGCACTAAACACTTCACAGAAAATCACTGACACTGCTCAAAGTTGCTAAATTCTTCGAGGAGAGGTGGGGCGCGGGAGTTGACCCAAGCGAGAGTCCATAACCGGCTTTCCACAAACTTTGCACTATCACTCGTAATTATCCAGTAAGATCGGATCACTGCGCCATGTTAGGTTCTGAATAATAAGTTCTATATACAGGAGAGAACACAAACGCCTGTATAGTTTTGTAGGTTCGGTTTACTGGATAAGAGTATGTACACAAAGGAGAGCAGCGGTCTCCCTGGCTAGGCTCCTTGTCAACTGCTATAGGCGACGTATGGCAAGTGATACATTAGCAGCTTCCATACGTCGCCAGGCACATTAATTAAGCATGTGGGATATGGTAATAACATTGCCACACGCTGCTAGCTACATAAATGGAGCACATACATAATATACATACATGACATATAATCCAGCATACATAATATACATACACTTTCCTCCTCCTCTTGCTCTCTTGAAGTGTCCATTCATTCGTGTTTGGGTCTTGTTGTTCGTCTTCCTCGTGTCTTATGTCCTCATAGGTGTGGAAGAAGTCGGAGACGGTGAGGTTGACCACGTGGGCGTCAGCTCCACAGGCCTCGTGGTGTTGTTGATTCTTTGTTGCGTGTGTCTTTTCTTGAGTTTTATTTTCTTGGGTTTTCTTTTCTTGATTTTTCTTTTCTTCTGTTTTTTTCTTGTCTTGGGAGCGTACAGCAAGGAGGGCCTCTTTGTAGCTCAGTTTCTTGTCGCGTCGAGCCTTGGCTATCCTGCATTCCTCCTTCCATTTGAGGCAGGTCCGATCGGCGGAGGAATGTGGGCCGCCACAGGCAGCGCATTTTTTTTACTGTGTTGGGCAGACAGTGTAGCGGTGTCCGGGGCTGCCGCAAAGGGAGCAGGTGTCCTCCTGCGCCTCACACTTGTTGACAGTGTGTCCGTATTGCTTGCATTTGTAACAGCGTTTCGGTCTGCAGTAGGGCTTGACTGGCACAGTTACCCATGCCAGTTGAGCCTCCTTGGGTAAGGTTGCATGGTGTCCGATGAGGGCAGTGGTGTCGGACAGCTTCTTGACAACTTGGAGTTGTCCCATGAGGAGCTCACTCAGCTCTGCTTGGTCCACGTGGGCAATTTCGGCATGGGAGATTACTCCCAGCTTCAGGTTGTCCCACTTAAGAACATAAGAACATAAGAATGGAGGAAACTGCAGCGGGCCTATTGGCCCATACTGGGCAGTCCCGTTTACACCCAACCCCTATTGCTCATATGAGCATCCAACCTATGTTTGAAGCAATTCAGCATATTCGAGTTAATGATGATATTTGGTAACTTGTTCCATTCATCCACTACTCTGTTTCCAAACCAGTGTTTACCTATTTCACGCCTAAATCTAAATTTGTCTAATTTAAAACCATTGTTACGGGTTCGCTCCTGGTTGGATAATTTGAGTACCTTTGTAATGTCCCCTTTGTTTAGCCCTGCCTTCCACTTATACACCTCTATCAGGTCGCCCCTCGCTCTACGTCTCTCGAGGGAGTGCAAATTAAGATGCTTTAACCTGTCTCTATACTCAAGGTTCCTAATGCCCGGGATTAGTCTTGTCCTTCTCCTCTGAATTCTTTCCAAGGATTCTATATCCATTCTGTAATACGGTGACCAGAACTGAACTGCATAATCCAGGTGTGGTCTCACAAGAGCAAGATACAGTTTTAGGATGACCTCGCTAGTCTTGTAAGTAACACTCCTTTGTATGAACCCAAGTACTTTATTAGCCTTGTTACGAGCAAAAACACATTGTTTACTTGGCTTAAGGTTCCTACTTATCATTACTCCTAAATCTCTCTCGCAGTCGGATTTCTCTATGGCATCGTTGTTCATCTGGTATCTGGTTTCCCTGTTTACATCCCCTATACTGAGTACTTTACATTTGTCGACATTGAATTTCATCTGCCATTTTTCAGACCATTGGAAAAATTTGTTTAGATCTTCCTGTAGTTTTGCCGAGTCCTCGTCATTTGATAACACGTCCTATTTTAGTGTCATCAGCAAATTTACTTATGTTGCTGTCTATGCCGATATCTATGTCGTTTATGTATATAATAAACAATAATGGTCCAAGTACTGAGCCTTGGGGAATTCCACTTGTGACGTTGCTCCAATGGGACTTAGTGCCGTTAATGCTCACTCGCTGTTTCCTGTCCTGTAACCACGCCCTAATCCATTTAAGGATGTCACCTTTGATGCCATGAGCTTCTATCTTTCTAATTAGTCTTTCGTGGGGGACTCTGTCGAAGGCTTTGCTAAAGTCGAGATATACCACATCATAATTGTGCCCCTCGCCACTGATTCGAAAACTGATGAAAAGAATGTTAATAGATTAGTTAGGCAAGAACGTAAGCTTGTGAAGCCATGCTGGGAATCATTGATCAATCGGTGCTTCTCCAGGTGATTTCGAATAGAGTTTGAAATGATTGCTTCCAGTAATTTGCCTACTATTGATGTTAAACTGATTGGGCGGTAGTTAGAGGATTGTGATCTATCCCCCTTCTTGAAAATCGGTATTACATTCGCTATCCTCCAGGATTCTGGTACTACACCTGTTTTTAAGGACATGTTAAACAACTTTGCTAAGGGCATACTAAGCTCTTCCTTACATTCCTTTAATACTCTGGCAAATATCTCATCGGGACCAGGTGACTTATTAGGCTTTAGTTTGTCTATTTGCTTACTAACATCGTTACTAGTCACTACTATCTCACTTAATTTGTTTTCTTCACTATCTCTGAATAGAGTCGGTGCCTCGGGTATCATGTTTAAATTTTCGGTGGTGAAAACTGTTGAAAAATATTTATTCAAATTATTGCTCGTTTCTCCGTCGTTATCAGTGAGCTCGCCGGAGTCTGACCGTATTGGTCCAATCTTTTCTCGTGTTTTAGTTTGATACATTTGGTAGAATCCTTTGGGGTTTGTCTTCGCCTACCTTGCTATCCTTACCTCATTATTCCTCTTTGCTTTCCTTATCTCGGTTTTAACCCTACTCGCCAATACCCTATAATAGTCCCGGAGGTGAATTTCGCCACGATTTATCCTTCTACCTATAGCCTTCCTTTGGCCAATGATGTTCTTTAAATAATTATTTATCCATTTAGGGTCATTGTTGTCTGAACTGAGTTTTTTGTATGGTATGTTCTGCCTTTGTGCATTAAGTAACTCACTATTTAAATTGTCGTGGAACTCGGCAATCTCAGATCTCGTTATCAGGTCCGTATCATCTGTCAGGTTCACGGCCAAGCGCGACACCCCCTCTCTCAGCTGCCTCTTTAAACTGTCAAAGTTTGCCCTTCTGAAATCTGGTACCTTAGTGGAATTTTCCTTACGTCTGCCCTGAAAATCTAATTGGAATCGAATTTCTTTGTGATCCCTGTTTGCAAGTTCGTTCCCTACCTCGACATTGCTAATGAGGTTTTCTCTGTTGGACAGAACTAAATCCAGTATATTATTACCCCGTGTGGGTTCGGTTATATGTTGACTTAGGAAACAGTCCTGGATCGTCTCGAGAAAATCCTCTGATTCTGAGTTACCCGTAAGGACAGTCCAATCTATTTGGCCAAGGTTAAAGTCGCCTACTATACAGACTTTGTTGTGTATGGAAGCCCTGCGCATTTCATCCCAGATAAGTCGCTCATTGACGCTATCAAGATTGGGGGGTCTGTATATTACTCCTGTGATTAATTTTTCCCGACCGTCGTTTTATTGGAATGCCGTTGATGTCTGGGATCTCCGCGAGCTGTGCGGGCATACCCTTCTCGGTGAAGGTGATCTTGATGTCACCATGGAGCTTCAGTCGTTCCACCTTGGTGACCCCCATGATCCCATGAGTTTCAAAGAACTTCACGAGAACTAGGAGGTTTAATTTCTTGGGGCAGGTCGGCGTATCCGGACGTATCCGCGCCACGTTGTCAAACTCGTAACCGTTCATGGTGAGAAAAGGTCAGAGAGCTCTGGGCCTGTGAGGTCAGGGGCCCTTTGACTATCCCTACAGCCAGCGTCTCACCACAGTTACCAAGTCGCCACTTACAGAAAATAAGTTGACAGACTAAGTTACTCTACACAGCGGCGTTTGAAAATGAGGCCACGAACTCCAATTAATCTTGCTAAGTCTAGCTTTACAAACTAAACAGTGACTGAGCTCTCAAAGACAAGAACAAAGCTGACGACAAATACTCAGAAGGGCAGTGTGCGGGGGTGGGGGTTGCGGAGGCAAATAACTTGACTTTCCGTTAAACTCGAGAGATAAATAAGTTTTGTGTTTACCTTTCAGACAATTATCTAACTTCTACATGACTGACAACAGTTTCTATGTTTCCATCGGATTCTCTGATGTTTAAATATCAAAACAGAATGACTTTAGTTATGAACGGCCGCCTCGTAAGAACACACGAGACATAAGATCTACAGCTGGTAAACAGAGTACTCAACACACAATCTCTTAATACGAAATACTCGACATATAAGACACAAGATGCCTTCAACATATACTCAATACATCTAGACTCTTTTCTCTCACTGTGGGTGTACCCAATTGACTGTATAATGAATTAATTCACTCATAATCGCAGGACTAAGACATCCTGAAGTGGATATAGAACGGACGTCTCTACCGGGGGTTTCAAACGTTTCACATATTTTGTGGGCGCTGTAGCATAATATGAATACTTAAGCGTTGAACGGACAAACTGTACAAACGTGACCATGACAGTAGCAGACCACCCTACTAATCTTTAAATAGCACTGCAACGGTTGGTAGCCCTAACACTATATTTATGTTAGGACAGGCCAGGAATCCAATGCTCTGTTTGTTCATTTGAGGGATAACAAGCATTGCATTGACTGGGATAATGCCTCCTCAATTGATAGTAGGTGCATGTGTTCTGGGTATCAAGTTCTATGTACAGGAGCTAACACAAACACCTGTAGAGTTTTCGTAGGTTCTATTTCCTGGATAAACAGAGATACACAAAGGAGGTGGCGCTCCTTACTATGTCTGGGGGTCAACTAGCCTTTCGGGCGACATGTGGTAAGTGATACATTAGCAGCTTCCATATGTCGCCAGGCACATTAATTAAGCGTGTGGGACATGGTAAATACATTGCCACACGCTGCTAGCTAGGCTGAATAAATAGTGTATATAAATGGAGCACATACATAATAAATATACAGCATACATAATATACATACAGCATACATAATATACATACAGTAGGAACGTCATTGAATCTAGTCACATTAAACATACCGAAGCATTCAACATGAATTTGAATAATGGCATGTACAAACTGGACAATTTTGTAATTAAGAAGATTTGTAACCAGTTGAGAAGGTTGGGTCACCTTACCCTCTGACCTGACTACCGACCGTTGCTGTGCTATTTAAAGATTTGTAAGGTCATTACCTAATACCTGACCATTGTGGACCTGATCTCACCCTCCTCTGTACTATACACCTTGTTTTGTACTTCTCCTTAGTCTGTACTCAACGACCTCCCCAGCCAGGATTCGAACCCTCGACCTACTGGGTGGGACTATATATATATATATATATATATATATATATATATATATATATATATATATATATATATATATATATATATATATATATATATATATATATATATATATTATATATATATATATATATATATATATATATATATGCAAGTAAATCACTGTAGGTGCGCGTGATCTAGGTATATGCGGATATATATATTTTGATAAAATCACACGGGAAAATGGAAACAACGGAGTACCTTAGCTTACGTCTTTATTCAAGACATCTTCAGTTGCCTCTGAAGATGTCTTGAATAAAGACGAAAGCTAAGGTACTCCGTTGTTTCCATATTCCCGTGTGATTTTATCAAGATTTATCTTATCCACGTTTTCATTGTGGATTTACATGAAATATATATATATATATATATATATATATAAATGCAAGTAAATCACTATGGGTGCACGTGATCCAGGTATATGCTGATAACCACAAGGAAAGAAGAAAACACGAAGTTCCCAAGAGCTTTCGTGTAATTCACATCTTCAGGGGTGAGTACAGACTCTGTGAATTACACAAAAGCGCTTGGGAACTTCGTGTTTTCTTCTTTCCTTGTGGTTATCAGCATATATATATATATATATATATAAACAAAGAAGTATGTGTGTTTGTGTGTCCGCACGAGAATCTCGGAACCTACTTTACCGATCTGCCTTGACTTGACTTGACGTCTGAAGATAAGGTAGAAGGCTATTGCTTGTAATGCTGGTTGGGAGGGCCGGGATTAGGATTGGAAGTTCTTTGGTGGCGATTTGGGGGAGGGAGGGATTGGTTTAGGATCGAGGAAAAAGAGGGAGGAAATTTGAAGGAAAGTAAGAGATTGACAGTATCCGGGCTCAACCAGATATGCTGAGGTTATAATAATTTATTTGAACTTACATCTTGCGTGATTAGGTTCTAGCTCTCAAGCCTTTGTCATTTAGTTAAAAGTATGTTTATTTTGAGGTAGCCATTGTTTCAAGGAAGGGGTGACGACCTCTGGCCAGGTTCTTATGGAGCTGACTGAGCAACGTATCTTTTGTTTTAATAAGAGTGGAAGGAGGGGGCAAGAAGACAAGGGTTGGAGAGGCCAAGGATAGTGTCCTTTAATCACTCACATCTTTTAATGACGCGTTTTGTTTATATAGTAGGGAAGTTTAATTTTTAGGAAGAGTTGTAGGATCCAACTTTCTACTTTGTTCACAAGGAGGTGGTCCTATCTTTTTGGTTTAATTGAAAGATTGAAGCTTGACTTGAAGGTACAGTATTTAATGGCGATACAGTTCTTTTGTTTTTGTATTGAATTTGATAATTTTTAGATGTATTTTGGTATTGGTGGTGTGTTGTCGACTTTTATTCTGCTTAATCTGAACCAAGCGTGTTCTTCTCTTGCTCTTCTTACTGGTTCGTTGTCGAGCCAGTTTGCTACAGTTTCTGAGTCTAAATCTCGTACTTTTTCCCCATGTTCTTTTGGCTTGGATGTAGGTGTCTACGTTTACTGCGTTGATGTTGGGTCTTCTATGGAGTTCTTCGTTTGTTACTCTTTCTTCGTAACCAATGTTATATATGAATCTTAGGCTTTTATTTTGTACCGTTTGAAGTTTCTTGATTCTCGTTGCGCTAAATGAGTTGGTTGGTACAGGCGGGTAGCACATTACTGTTTTTATTAATGCCGTGTATAATTTCCTTTTGTTTGGTATGTTCAGTTTTTTAAATCTTCTTATTTCTGACAGTTTGCTACGTAGTTTGTGGACTTTTTCGTTGATGAATCTCTGGTAACCATTTGTTGAGAGTTTCAGTCTCAGGATGCTGCTTTCGTTGGTGTATGGGTAAATTTCTCCATCTACTATTACTGGTTCGACCTTTTTCTTGGTAATTGGTATGATTTTAAATTTGTTGATGTTTGTCCGTATTTTCCATTTCTTTTCATAGTCATTTATGTTTTTTATTGCTAAGGCCGTATGGCATGCCATCATTGCTTCTGATTTTCCGGGATATGATATGATTTGTGTGATGTCATCGGCAAAGATAATGTGTTCGCTATGTTGCGTTGGTTCAGGTAAGTTGCTCGTATATATGGAGAATAGTGTTGGGGATAGGACGCCTCCTTGAGGCACTCCGCTTTCTAGGTCGAAGGGTGGACCTAAATGGTTGCCAATTTGTAGCTCTGCTGTCCTGTTTTGAAGGTAGTCACATAGGATTCTTTCTATTTCTGCAGGTAGGTCTAGTTTTAATATTATATATGCTCGTCCGTTGTGCCACACTTTATCAAATGCCTTTGCCACATCTCTTAAAACTATGTTTGCTTGGTTTCCTTGCTGTTTTTCTTTGGCTATGATTTCTGTTATTATTGCTATTGCCGTTTGGGTTCCTCTACCTCTTCTAAAGCCGTGTTGTCTTGGGTTGAGTTTGTTGTGGTTAACCAGGAACTTATCCAGTCTGTTATTTAGTATGCGTTCCAAGAGTTTCCCGGTTATTTCCAGTAAGGATATAGGCCTGTAGTTTATTATCTGTTTTTGATCCTTGCCTTCTTTGGGAATGAAGATCATTTTTGCCCGCTTGAGGGCATCGGGAAAGTAACCAGCGGATAAGGTTGAGTTGTAAATATTTAGGAGAGCTTCCATTGGTCTGCTGGGCAGGTTTAATAACATGTTTCATGTTATGCCGCTCATTCCAGGGGATTTTTCTTTAAATTTGCTTAGGCAGTGTAATAGTTCGTCGTGATTTATGAATTTATTGGGTCTTAGTCTTTCTGGGTTTCCTGTGTGGTAGGGAGTCAATCTATTGCTTTGTTCTCTTAGCCAGTTATTAATTAACTCCTCGTGTTCTTCGTCAAAGCTTTCGTTTTCTTCTTCTGCTATTCTGAAGATCTTCTTCCATTCTCTTCTGAAGGCCTCTTCTTTTTCATGGTCTGTGTAGAGTTTTTGTCCGTTTTGGTCTTTAATGTAGCTTACTGTCTGTTTTTTCGTGCCAAGTAGTTTGTTGATGTTTGTTGAGTCCTTTGTGGTGTCTTTGTTTTTTATTAGATTGTTCCATTTTTCGTTATTAATTTGCCTGTACTCTTCTTGTAAGCCTTGTTAGATTTCTCTTATATTACGGAGTAGATCTCTAGTGGGCCCTGTTTGTTCTATGAATGTCCTAATGTTATTATATTGTACTTGTAGTCTCTTTAATTCTTGGTTTGTTACTCGGGAGGGTTCTGTATGACGTTATTGGGGTTGTCTGGTTAATTGCTTGTTTTATTGTGTTGTGTAGCTTGTCTACTTCTTCGTAAATTTCCTCGAGAGTTGCGTCTTTTAGATTTATTTGAGGGTAGTTTTCCAATAACTACCAGTCTGTTTTGCTCATCTGGAGCCTTGGAAGTATTTTTGTTTGAATTAGGCTGGTGGAAATTGTGAATATTATCGGAATGTGGTCGCTTGGGGTGATGTACTCTATGTGGTAGTTAAGAAATGCCTCGTTGTTGCAGAAGATTTTGTCGGGTGTTGAAACGCCGTTTGGTCCCATCCAGGTGGTGAAGTGCGGGCCCAGGTGAAGTAGTCTGCCAGTGTTGATTATACTGTAGGAATTCGTGGTATAATGTTGTCTAGCACTCAGGATGGATGGAAACTCTAAGGTGGTTTTCTTGTATAATATAAGTTTTATGATAGACAGTCTGGTGCTGGAGGTGCCGTGTGGTGAGGAGCTGCTCAGTGGAGACGTTCGGTGAGTAGCGTGTTGAAGGAGGTAGATGTGCAGGAGCTTCGTTAGAGAAGATGTTGCCTGTTGCTGGCCTCCTGGTTGAATGAATGCTGGACAGCGTGGAGCTTGCTGGAGGAGGTGTTGCGTGTTCAAGTAGAATGGCCAGAATGAGAGCTGGTTGGTGAGGAAGCTCAGAGAAGGACAGCTGGTGGGTCGCCATGCTCGCTGGCGGGAGCGAGGACCGCCAGGCAGGCGGAGGAGAGGCGAGGGCTGCCAGGCAGCGGCGGAGGAGGAGGTGTTGCGTGTTGTAGAAGTGAGGCCAGAATGAATCTCAATGGAGAGACAGAGCTTATATATCCAGCAGCCGTGAGTCATCTATGAGTCATGTTGGGAAAACCCGAGAAGTAACCGGTCTTTGGCTCGGTTGCTAGGATAAGGTAGCATCTGGTGACGCCGCTCGTTTGGTTGCTAGGGAAGGCGTCGCAGGTGGGATGCAGCTACGCAGTTTGTAGGGGAGACGTCCACTACAATACGTTCCAATGCTATGCCTTTCTGGTTACTGTTGCCGTTGCTAAAAATGCGGTGTCTTGCATTGAAATCTCCTAGGATGTACATTGGAATATTATAATTTGTTAGTTTCAGTAGGTCTTCAATAGGGAGGGATGGCCTTCTTGGGGGTAGGTATGTTGTTGCGATTATTATTTCGCCCTGTGTTGTCTGTACTTTAATGGCAAGGAATTCGCTGTTAAAGTTGTCTATTAGTATGTGTTTGACACCTTTTTTCACCGCAACGGCAACTCCGTCATGTTTTTCTCCACTTTTGTTCAATTGGTGGGTGCCGTAGTTAAATATTTTGATTTTGGTGTTCTCGGGTTCGCCGTGTGCACTTATCAGTATTATATCTGGGTTATTTTCATGAAATATGTTACAAAGCGATGTTTTGCATGTATGTCAATCACGATCATTGTGTTGTAGGATTTTAAGTGTTTTCAGATGGAGATGGTCCATTTTTCTTTTTCTTGGAAGGTTGAAGTTGAGGGGGTGATCTCATTTCGTTGAGTCCAGATGATTTCCTTTTGTGTTCAGCTGCCGTGATTACAATAAAATCTTTTGTGCCGAATTTTATTTAGTCTTTTTTAATCATGTTCCATACCATTTCTTTGTCATACCGTTCGTCTGTGTATTGCCAAACTATTTCGTTAGCCGTTACTAAGTTTTCAATGAATTTTCCAGTTGGTTTTCTGTGTGGTGGGTATGGTATTCTTGAGGTTTGATAAAACCTTAGTTCCTATATCACCTACTTCTTCAGGCACTGGTGGGGCAGTTGTTGTTGGGAAGTCAATTTCCATTTCATTGTTCTTGGCCGCTGATTTCCTTTTTGCTCCTGTTCCTTATGTCAGTCTTGGGTCTCTCGCCCTCTCATTCAAATCTCCAAGTTGTTCCGCTTTTTCCAGTATGTTATCCTGGTCTGTTGATGATGTTGTGTCCTTGGGCGTGGATTATCGTTGTCTGTAGTGTTTTGTAAGCTCGGGGGTGCTGGTGGCGTGTAGCAAGTTTGCTGAGTTTGGGTTTTCAGGAAAGTTCATTTGTGGCAAGTTGTTTATTTCAAGCAGCCTATTAAGTTCGTCGGCATATGATCCTGGAGCTATGATATTATGAAGGTGAGCATATTGCATGCTCACCATTACCTTGAAATGATCAGTATCACTTAGTTTGATTATGGTGTCAGTGGTTGGCTTTGTTGCCTCTTTCACGGCCCTCTTTGCTATTTCAGCATATGTGCTTTGGTCTCTCATCCTTTCTCGTTGGTCTTCCTGCTCTTGCTTGTATTTGATGAGGGTCTTTTTGATGGGGGCAGGACATGGCCATGGTTGGGTGGGTGTGGTACACGTCCCCGTTCCTTTTGCAGTTTATGCAGCCTTTGGTGGTGTTGTTGCACTGTGTGTAAACATGTCCTTCCTCTGCATAGTTGGAGCAGAATTTCTTTTCCTTTTCAGGGGAGTCTCTTGTGGTATGCTCTTCATATATATAACACGTGAAGCATGTCAGGAGACTGGTATATTTTTCCCTTTTTATTTGATGAGGGGATATTGACATGTTGCAAGCCAAAAACCCGGTCTGGAGGACCTTGTCTGCCATAGCCGTTTCTTCGAAACAAATCTTCATTACGTGCATGTAGTCTTTTATCTTAATTATTTCTTCTACTTTAAGTCCTTCGTTGTTATTTTCAATGTCTGCCTTCAGAGAGTCTGCCGTTCGCCCTCCTACTTGAGAATCTAGTTTCGTTACGAAAACAGATCTCCTGGCTCTAAGCTCGGGAGGCATGACCACGATTAATCCATTCTTATCAAGGATTTGTTTCGCCTTAGTGGTTAGTAATTTGTCTGCATCATTTTCATTTCGGCAACTGACTTTGAACCCTTCGTTCAGGTTGAATACCCTATTGAAGGGCACACCTAGTTCCACATATGCTAGAGTAATTAGCCTAGATTTATCAATAGGTTTGTTCTTGTCTTTTACTTTTATCCTTATATTTACTGTCATTGTGCATGTAGAAGGTTATTGGAGGCCCTTCTTTGATTTTGCAAAAGACAACCCAGGCACAGTGGAGTGACTGCACGATCACAGTCGTCAATATGGGATCGGCCTGTTTTTCCCCGACCCCCAATGAACACACACAATCCCACTCAGCTGTGAGGTGTGCGCCACTGGAGGGGGTCTAGCACGAATACTTAATTAAAGTAGGTGCCTCGGCCAGGGCAAGCAAGGAAGGGTTTTAGTAAGAGAGAAAGACCCCAAAACCACGTCAGTACTGCCAATCAATAGCTGCCCTCCAGCGGGAGTGTGGGTCACTCTACCAATGGGGAGGGCTAACTAGGGTTGACAATCCTGAACGCTCGTGAGGTAGTCCGGTGACAGTCGTGGTCGTTTTCCAAAGGAGGAGGCCCACAAGGGGCGTTGCCCCAAACAGAGTTTCTGGAAAGTCCAGTGGTAGACAGAGAGGTCGAGTTCTGGTCCGGTCGTCAACAGTAGAAAGAAGGGTGGCTGCTTTGGCGGTGAGGGGTCTGAAGAGAGGTCCGTTCACGGAGAAGGCTGGCTGGCGATCCGTTGTCTCTACCCATCTGTAGTAATGATGGATGATGTTATATGTAGTGATGATTGTAGGTTAGGCATCTAAGCTACTGTGCCGAGTAGCAACCTTGTAAATAAGCTACTGTGCCGAGTAGCATTTATATATATAATTACGTGGCAACACTGCACGTGTTATGTGGCAACATTGCCCCGAGGCTGCCATATGGCAAGGCAGTCTCAGTCTGACTGTGTGAGCTGTGCATGACATACGCTAGTCACCACTTGTATTTCTCTCATCCATAATAAACGGACTTCAGTGTTACTCGGTGTTTCCCTACACATCACTGCATTCCTCAGGGAACACTTGTAACCATCATGGCGCAGTGACTAGGATCTGTGGACTTACAAGTGCGTGAACAATGCCGACGGTTACATCTGCCGGCGATATGCGCGTCGACTCATAGTGAATTGTGTTGTGTTGCGCTGTGTTTCGCCGCGATGTGCAGTGTTGGGCCGTCACAGTGCTTTTTAGTGACGGTGGCAGTGTTAGTGTCAGTGTATTAGTGTGTGTCTAGAGCTGAGAGTTGAGCATTGGCCTGTTTTTTGTGGTACCCACGGAGCACACAGGCGTACACCCTTCACGTGTGACATGCGGGAAGACACTGACGGTCTCACCCCCCCCCCCCCCCCGGCGGCTCTAGCCACCGGCATTAAGGCCACCATGACCTGCTCTCTCAGACACACACACACACACGCATGCACGCACTCACTCACGTTATTTCTGCGCTGTTTATGTCATATATATGTGGTTCGTGCTGTTGAGGCGCCACTTTATATACTAAACAGTGCAGTCCACGCACACACTAAGATGGACGGTAAGAAGGGACAACGTCAAGATGGGAGACACGACTCCCCACCACCTTCCCCTCCACCGGGCGCAGACTCTCATCCTCCACCTCCAGCGACGGACATTGCCACAATTCTGAGGTGGATGGACGACCGGGACGAGCGACGTAGAGAGATGGAATTTCAGAGGGAGGAGATACGAAGAGAGGAGGAAAAGTCGCGTTTTGATGCACTATTGGCGACCCTGGCGCTAACCCACCCTCCCTCATTCGCAGGTTTCGCGCACCAAGGCGCCAATATCCTCCCTCCTCCACCACACCAGCGTCCTCCAGGTACTCTTGCTACCCCAACAGCTCCCAAGGCATCTGTTCAACCCCCACCCGCCCTCTCACCAGACGTCACGTTTCAGCTTTTTCGTGAGTGGAGGCGGCGTTGGACAGATTACTCCACGATGGTGGACCTTGACAGCATGCCTCCGAACAAACAGCTCATCCAACTGCAGATGTGTTTGTCGCTGGAGACCCAGAGAGTTTTGGAGCACACGTTGCAAGTTCCTCCCGATTCTACATCTTCAGTGACGGATGTGCTCGACCTTTTACAGGAGCACGTTAAGGGTCGGAATAACGAGGCTTTGCGTCGCCGTGCCTTCACCAGCTGCAAGCAGACGGAGAACGAATCCTTTGACGACTTTTTAGTACGCTTGAAGAGTTTGTCAGAGGAGATCGACGTCTGCAAGGCGCACAGCCGGGAATGTGAGGAAACCTGGATCAAGCACGGGATCTTGACAGGTGTCAGGCAAAAAGAGTTGGTGCAGCGACTCATCCCCCTGGGCGCTTCCTCCACACTCCAGGTGGTAGTGACTGAATGTCGGTCATATGAGGCCACCAAGTCCGCCACCTCTGCCTTGCAGGCCCCACCTGCTGTGAGAGCTATCTCACAATACAAGAAGGATAAGAAGGCGGGCAACAACGTGAAGGCTGCCGCACGTTCTTCCACGCCTTCGCCTAGTGCTTCCTGTGGCAGCTGTGGAAAGCAGCATGGCCCCAAGACTTGCCCGGCCACCGACGCACTGTGTCGTGGATGTGACCGTAAGGGCCACTGGTCTAACACAGACAGGTGCCCTGCACGAGGCCACAAGTGTCAGGCCTGCGGTCGCTATGGACACTACGACAAGTGCTGCCGCCAACCGAAGCCCAAAAGCCCGAGACGAGGAGGAAAGCAGCGCACTTCCCTCGGGGTGGTTCGCACGCAGCCCCCTCCAGATGGCCCACGCAGCCCCAAGCAGCAGCGGAGTCACATCAGGAGGGTGGAATCGACCACACGCCCCAGGGCTGCCCCTTCCCCCACCATCTGCGTCGCCGTCACACACGGTGATGTGTCAGGTCACTTCGAGGTGATACCGGACACCGGCGTTGATTCTACGGTGATTGGGTTGAAGCACCTCAAGAAACTGGGCCTCACCAAACGTGACCTGGGACCACCGCCGCAGCTGCTGTACTACAATGCGGACGGTTCCCAGATGCCGGACGCTGTGGACTCCTTTCAAGCGGAGATCACTTACGGCGACAGGTCGTGCCACGGATGGATCGACGTGCAGCCTACTCTCGCTACACCCTTGTTGTCGTGGGAGCACCTCAAGGAGTTATGCGTGGTGCCCAGAGACTTTCCTGAGCAGATCCCAGCTGCTCGGTACACCACCAGCAGGGTGCGTGAATCAACGAGCGACACGCCTGGCACTGCCGCACAGAGTTGCCCAGAACCCGCGTCCACTCCCACCCACACAGGACGCTCCCCTGCCCAGATCCTGTATGGTCACCTTCTCCGCTCTGGCGTTCCTGCACACGCCAAGGCTTTTGCGAAGGAGTGGCAGACCAGAGCCGAGAGCTGCGACCGCCGCGCCGCTACACGTGCCCAGGACGCCAAGGCTCAGTATGACGACCGTGCCCGCCCTCTTCAGCCATTGGAGATTTGTGCCCTTGTCCGCGTCCAGGACCCGACGACGACACGTTGGGACAAGGTGGGCATGGTGATGGGCGTCGGCCGGTCGCGGGACTACAAGGTCAGGATGCCGAGCGGCCGTGTCTGGTGGAGGAACCGCCGCTTCCTCCGGCCAGTCCCACCCCCTGCTGCTGGCCCCCTGACCGAGGACGAGTCACCTGCACCTCACGAGGATCCGCCCCACAGTGCACCTCGACGCTCGGAGCGACTTAGGACTAAGAAGTCCGCTCAAGACAAAGACTATGAGCGTGAGGGGGGAGGGAGATGTAGGTTATGCATCTAAGCTACTGTGCCTAGTAGCAACCTTGTAAATAAGCTGCTGTGCCGAGTAGCATTTATATATATAATTACGTGGCAACACTGCACGTGTTATGTGGCAACATTTCCCCGAGGCTGCCATATGGCAAGGCAGTCTCAATCTGACTGTGTGAGCCGTGCATGGCACACGCTAGTCACCACTTGTATTTCTCTCATCCATAATAAACGGACTTCAGTGTTACTCGGTGTTTCCCTACCCATCACTGCATTCCTCAGGGAACACTTGTAACCATCAATGATGATGGATGGTGTTATATGTAGTGATGATGGATGATGTTATATGTAGTGATGATGGATGGTGTTATATGGAGTGATGATGGATGGTGTTATATGTAGTGATGGTGGATGATGTTATATGTAGTGATGATGGATGTTGTTGTATGTAGTGATGATGGATGGTGTTATATGTAGTGATGATGGATGATGTTATATGTAGTGATGATGAGTGGTGTTATATGTAGTGTTGATTAGACAATAAAATAATAACAGTTTAATGCTAAAAAAAATATACTTTGCTGTACCGTTGTAGTGGAACTTACATACACCGTTAATGAACTATTGATGGAAGAAGAAGTTTTGGGGGCTGAACAGTGAGACAATGTGGAGCCTCCCAGAGGGTGACGTCCTACCGTGGCCTAGCGAATGAGCCGCCGGGACCAAACTTGTCATGGATAGCAAGTGTCATGTGGGGATCTCAAAAAAACCCCAACCAACCCGATCCGACACACCCAAACCGACCCGACCCGTTAAGCCACACAGAGGTTGAAAAGGATGTGGAAATGTTGTAAAGTCCTCAACTGAGCTCACTAACATGGTCTACCCAAAATTATCCACCACTACAAGGATCACAAGTGGCTGCATGAACGCGCAATTCTGGCACCAAAGAATGAAACAGTGGCTGAAATCAACATGACTCTATTCAGACAGCTTCCAGGCAGTGAGACCTCATTCAAATCTGTTGATACAGTAATCGACCAGGACCAAGCAGTTCAGTACCATGCAGAATTCCTTAATTCTGTGGAGCCCGCTGGAATGCCTCCTCACCACCACCTCACTCTCAAGTTTGGAACTCCTATAATGCTCTGAAGAAATCTTGAACTTAGCGAAAGAGCCGCCCGGAGGGAGGCGATTCCGGTTATATATATATATATATATATATATATATATATATATATATATATATATATATATATATATATATATATATATATATATATTATATATATATATATATATATATATATATATATATATATATATATATATATATATATATATATATATATATATATATAATGTTCGAAATAAGGCAAACAGAGTACAGTATTAGGTTTTATATCTAGAAGTGTAAGTAATAAGAGTGCTCTAGTCAGGCCACACCTCGATTATGCTGTTCAGTTCTGGTGCCCTTATTATAGAAAGGATATCAATTCACTGGAGTCGGTGCAACGAAGAATGACGAAAATGAGTCCAGGACTTAGAAACCTTCCATATCATGATAGTTTAAAGAAGCTAAACTTGCATTCCCTGGAAGGACGAAGAGTGCTGGGAGATATGATAGAAGTATTTAAGTGGGTGAAAGGAATCAATAAAGGAGATATAGATATAGTTCTTACAATATCCGAGCAGGATAGGACTCGTAACAACGCATTTAAGTTGGATAAGTTTAGGTTTAAGAGGGAGATGGGAAGGAACTGGTTCACAAATAGAGTGGTGGACGAGTGGAACAAGCTTAGCAACTTTGTAGTAAGAGCTGGAATGCTGGAATGTTTTAAAAGGAGGCTAGATAGATTCATGGATGATAGAGAGTGGTAGTAACTCTCGACAGGAGCTGCCATGTACAGGCCAACCGACCGATTGCAGACTCATTATTTTCTTATGATCTTATGTAATGCATCTACCTACTGGCCTCTCAACAACACGGCTAACAGATCAGGTGATGCTCCAGGGTATGCCCTATGAGCCCATACTTTCCAGGTCTTGAGCAAGCTGTTGCAGTGTGTCACCTCGATTACGGGTACGAGTGCAGAATCTGGCCCTGTAAACCTCATTTTGGTACTTGGTTCCATACCTTCGTTCCGGTACCTTTACCAGTGACATGCAACTGCTTCGCTCTTCTATCAACTGAATGAGAACCTCTATAGCCGCCTCCTTAAGACTCGTGGCTTACTGCACTGCACACTGCTTGTCATCCCATTCGTTTTGTTCTACCAGTAACTCAAACTGTGCTTGGTATACTTCCCACGAGACCTTGCCATCGCATTCCTGTGGTTTCTTCTGCAGTACACTGGTTCTTTTGGATAGTTCACCACTTCACTTGTCATAGCTCGGGGTCTGAATTCATGTATTCTGTAATTTAACTACACACTTTCTTTATCCACACGCTCATCGTATTTGCCATAATTTTCAATACAATTCACTCCATTCTGACAATGCACAAACGATGTTTCACGCACACCATTACAGATCTTGGCTGATACCCTACTGTTAGACAATTTTCCAGAACTTCTATAATGAAACTGATTTTCTTTCGCTTGCTGTTCACCACTGTTAGCTCTCGGAGACCTCTGTGATCTCACCACTCACTTTTTGTTTTTGCTGCTTCAATTTTTTCACCAACTTCCTCTTTCTGTCGCTCCTAGTTCAACTTGCACCTCATGCAATGTGTCATCCCATTTGTTACACATCATATGCAGAGTCTCATCCCGTTCAAGAATTTTCTTGTCGATCTCTGCCTGTAGCTGCTGTAGTTGTCCCTGAATTTTCATTTGCAGCTGCACATTTTCAAATTTATGCTCTTCTCGTTGTTCTAGCAGTAATTGTTTCTGTTCGTCTCGTTGTTCTTGCAGTAATTGTTTCCGATCTTCTCGTTGTGAATGTAACTGTTCTTGTAACCTTGTTTGATGCTTCTGGACTGGACACCGTCACCTTCCATCTTGACTAATATCTCACTGCTAGGCTATCCCATTCCTGACACCAGTGTTACGACCCTCCTTTCACTGCTTACCCAGCATCCACCGACGATTACCAGCGGCCAGGTCGTATATACAGAAGCAGTAGATATACAGTATCACAAGAGTCATTGAATTACCACTGGCTGTCCCACCAGTCTCAAGCAGTTTCCCGACGATCCGTATCAGTGTATAGACAAACAACAGGCAGGTAGATGTCTACCAAGTCACGGAAACACACTTGTGAACTGTTGTCTACTTTAATATTCACTAGATCTTTACAAAGCTACTCACAGGGTAAGTCTTCACAACTGGGCTTCTCACTTCGAATATGTATACTGTACAGTCAGCACACTACCAGTGTACAATTCCTTAGTCTTTTCACTTTATATACTGTAGTTCACAACATTTCCACATTACTTGCACAACAATTATCTTTAGTTGTCACTAGGCTTATACTTCACACTCTGAACAGAAACGATTGGCTAATCCCCCTCACCCCCCCGGCTGCTCGCGACATCCATGTAGGAACGAGATACGACTGGAGAGTTCTTGAATAATCTAGGCGTACAGTACGTAGGTAACTATAACAAAAATGATGCAATACATTCTATAAAGTTCTTACATAGGTAATACATCAATATATCCACGACAATCTCCCGAAACTTTCCAAAATAACTGCTGTCTGGAATAGAAAATAATTAAAACACCAAGTTTACAAACATTATATGACCAAATTATGCCTCCGCATAACAATAATAAATGAATACATCAGCTTGGGTCAGTTTCCTTTAAATCTTAAAATTATATTTATTATGTTTTATTTATTTGGGTTTTTTTTACAGGAATTAGCCCACCTGGACACAGGTCAAACGACCCACAACGTGGCCTGCGGGGCGAAAAAAAAGAACAGAAAGAAATTGAAAATATAGAAGAAAAATGTTATACTGTGTTAATCTACACCACGAAGATGCCGGAAAACGAGCTTTTTAAAGTGACACATATTGTATATGTATGGCAGAACATTCCACAACCTCACCCCGCCAGGACTCAAACCCACGATCTTATGTGTGTGTGACTGGGGAACGTTACCTCTTACACCACTAGGACACTAAAAACAATCCTAGACTTTGATATATTTCACACAAGGCCTGTTCATCGAGCTTATGGTGCCATGAACCTCCAAGGGAATTACCCATGCCTCTAAAGCAGGGGTCACCAAACTTTTTTCACAGTGGGCCGGATAACTGAAAGAATGACGAGCGCGGGCCGCATAATCATTCTGTTCAATACTTGCAAGCCAGAACGAAAGCTCTGGTAACGTCAGAGCGTAGGCGGAGCTACCACGAGCCGGGGAAGGACTTGGGATCCGGCCCGCGGGCCGTAGTTTGGTGACCCCTGCTCTAAAGTGATCACAGAGTAGTGTTTTACCAATTCCGGCTTCGAAACACGAGGTTCCATATATATTTCATTAGCCCATAAAGCTCGTGGACTTCTACATATAATCAACAACCTCACCCCTCCAGGACTCGAACCCACGACCTTATGTGTGTGACCGGGGAACGTTACCTCTTACACCACTAGGACACTAAAAGCAATTATAGACTTTGTTACATATCACACAAGGCCTGTTCATCGAGCTTATGGCGCTGTGAACCTCCAAGGGAATTGCCCGTGCCTCTTAAGTGATCAGAGAGTTGCTTTTTACCAAATCCGGCTTTGAAACACGAGTTTCCATATATTTTTCATTAGCCCATAAAACACTTAAGTGAGATGTTCACTGGGTAACAGGCGATATGATAATCTCTCTCTCACACCAGGGAGAGAGGGTGATCAAGCAGGCGTCGAAGGAAACGCGTCAGGTATGTTGTTGCTGAGAGGCGCTGACCCAGCTTGACCTCGCTTTCTCCCCAAAGGAAATGTCAACTCACCAATTCATGCATACACATCGGTGAATGACCTGGTGAATATTTTGTTAATATACATTTGGGTAAATATTTATATAATACAAATGGTGCTGTTACATGGAAAGAAGGAAGTACTATAACAGGTTATTCTCGTATGACTAACATCCATAGAGAAACGGTGGGCACCGCGGGCAAGACATGTGTTACGAGCCCACGGCCTTGCCGGCGGTACACAGGATGCCAAATCCACCGAACATTGCCCGTTAAAGTACCTGTAAACGAGAGAGAGAGTGAAGCAACATTACAGCGAAGAGGGAATGTCGACCAAAGGAGGAGAGTTAATAAGACGAAATGGCTTTGATGCCACCCTATCTAATAGTTGGACAGAAGAAGAGCCACCCAGATATGAGAGCAGTACTCCAAGTTAGGGCGAATGAATTCCTTATATACTTGATGCAACTGCTCAGGAGTGAAGTAGCTACAGCATCTGTACAGCTTCCCAACTTTCGGGAGTCAGCTTTAGGTATATTAAGGATGTGTGATTTCCAGGACATATTGGAGGAAATGGTGAGGCCTAACATATTTTTTTCAGAATTTGGCAGGATGATAGCGTCCTGCAATGTAATTGGTGGGAGATCGTCTAATTTACAAAGTGTAATTGGTAAATATTGAGTTTTATTACTATTGCATTAACAGAAGTAATGATATCAGCTCTAGAAACAGATCTAGTTTGAGAGTTAGGAGGAAGGGGATAATGTGAAGAAGAGTGAAGAGTAGAATCATCAGCGTAAGAATGGATAGAAATAGTTATAGTGTGAAGTAAATCATTGATAAAAAGAAGGAAAAGAGTAAGCGAAAGAAGAGAACCCTGTGGGACACCAGTATTGGTAGAGAAAGAGCGAGAGATTTATCCCTCGGCAACAACTGCCATGGATCGGTTCTCAAGGAAGCTAGAGATTAGAAAACAAATTGGGGGAGAGAAACCAAAAGGGGGAAATTTAGATAGCAAAGACTTATGCCATACCCTGTCAAATGCTTTGGAGATGTCGAGGGCCATGATGAAAGTTACCATATAATCCCTGACAGCAGATCACCAGTAGATCTCGCCTGGCGAAAGCCATACTGGTGATCAGACAAAAGATAATGGCGTTCAAGGTGACGGAGAAAATGGAAGTTCAAGATATTTTTGAATCTCTGAGAGAGGGATGAAGATAGGGCAATGGGGCGATAGTTAGAGGTACTCAAACTATCCAACCAGGAGCGAACTTGTAACAATGGTTTTAAATTAGACAAATTTAGATTTAGGCACTAAATTGGTTCGGAAATAGAGTAGTGGATGAGTGGAACAAGTTACCAAATATCATCATTGTTAGGTTCTGAATAATAAGTTCTATATACAGGAGAGAACACAAACACCTGTATAGTTTTGTAGGTTCGGTTTACTGGATAAGAGTATGTACACAAAGGGGAGCAGCACTCTCCCCGGCTAAGCTCCTTGATCAACTGCCATAGACGACGTATGGCAAGTGATACATTAGCAGCTTCCATACGTCGCCAGGCACATTAATTAAGCATGTGGGATATGGTAATAACATTGCCACACGCTGCTAGCTAGGCTGAATAAATAATACATAAATGGAGCACATACATAATATACATACATGATATATAATCCAGCATACATAATATACATACACCTCCCTCCCCCCTATACGCTCATAGCAAAGTCTTGAGCGGACCTTTTCTTTTGGATCCGTTCTGAGCGTCGAGGGACTTCATCACTGGGAAGGGTATGGGACTCAACACTGGTGGCGGGGCCAGCAGAAGGCATTGTTACCGGGCGGAGAAAACGGCGGTTCCTTCACCACACACGACCACTGGGTAACCGCACCTGGTAGTCCCGTGACCTGCCGAGACCCATGACTACGCCTACTTTGTCCCAACGTAGGGAGGTCGGGTCCTGAACACGGACTTGGGTGCCGACACTCAACCTGGGGAGAGAGCGGGCGTGGTCGTTGTAGCGGGCGACGACGTCCTGAACACGTTCGGCGGCTCGGCGATCACAATCCTCTGTCTTGGCCTGCCACTCCTTGGAGAAGGATTGCGGGTGAGCAGGGACACAAGAACGAAGGGGGCGTCCATACAAAACCTGGGCAGGGGAGCGTCCGGTGTAGTTAGGTGTGTTGCGGAGTTCAAGAAGACCCCTGTCGAAGGCCTCGCAGTCAATGTTCCCAGAAGGGGCCACCTTAAGGATGAGGTGCTTCAGGGATTTGACAGCAGCCTCAGCGTGGCCGTTGGACTGCGGGTAATGGGGCGATGACAACACATGCCGGACTCCCCATCGGTCAAGGAACACAGCAAAGTCCCGGCTTGTGAACTGAGGCCCTCCATCGGTTCGCAGGCGTACAGGAACGCCCACGTCACGGAAGTAGTGGCGGAACTTGCTGATGGTGGCGGCAGACGTCGTGTCATTACCGCACTTGATGACAACCGGCCAACCAGAGAGACGGTCAACGATAACGAGGAAGGACTTCCTGACACACAGAAAAAGTCGGCCGACACAGACTCAAAGGGGCGGGTGGGGTTGTCGTCACTCATGAAGGGTTCCTGCTGCTGGCTGGGTTGTAATACTTGGCAGGGCTCACACGCACGGACGACATTGGAGATGTCGGAGTTGATGCCGGGCCAGAACACAGTCTGTCGTGCACGTCGTTTGGTGGCCTCAGCTCCACGGTGACTGTCGTGAAGGCGAGCCAAGGCGTGGGGACGTGATGCAGCAGGGACAACTACACGTGCTCCGTACAGAACAAGGTCTCCGTCGCAGTAGAGTTCATCGCGGAGTTTCCAATACGGGAGCAGGGTGTTGTGAAGATCGTAGCGGTTGCTAGGAAATCCATTCCTCACACACTCGACGAGTCGGACATAGGAAGGGTCATCTCGAGCCGCTGTTCGAAGGTCCTCCATTGCCCTGTCGTCATCTGGTGACAGGTCCGAACGAAGGGATTGGACAGCATGGAGAGTGACCACAGTCCTGACGGAAAGAGCGAGGTCGGCGTCGAGTACATGGTCTTCTGGAGTAGGGCGGCTGACAGGAGAGCGGGATAAGGCATCAGGGATGCAGAGCTCCTTACCAGCACGCCACACTGCAGTGAAGATGTACGCCGAGAGCTTCTCTTTCAGACGCTGGAGGCGAGGGTTCTCAACGGCGTCTAGCGTGTAGTGGTTGAGGATCGGGACAAGCGGGCGATGGTCGGTCACTAGGTGAAAGTGTTGCAGGCCTATGAGGTAAAACCTGCACTTGGACATCGCCCAAACCACAGCCAACAGCTCCAACTCAATAGTGGCGTAGCGCGTCTCAGTGTCAGAGAGGAAACGCGAGCCACACTGGACGAGCCGGAACTGCCCTCCACCATGATCCTGCAGTAGGGCGTATCCCACGCCATACAAGCGTGAGGCATCTGTCTGCAGAACTGTCGGCAAGGCTGGGTCAAACGTGGCGAGGACAGGTGGACGAGACAGGGCCTGTTTCACTTGCTGGAAGGCCTTGTCGTGGTCGGGGGTCCACAGGAATGTCCTCTTGGGGCTCATCAGGGGGCGAAGTGGTTGAGCAGCTGCGGAGATGTCCGGCGAAAACTCTGCTAACTGGTTGACGAGACCGATGAAGGACCTCAAGTCGGTCAGGTTAGCAGGGGTGGGAAAATCCGTAATGGCGCGGACCTTTTCCGGGTCAGCTGCGATACCATTCCCTGAGAGGGTGTACCCACAAAAGTCAACTGAAGAGCTGGCCAGAACAAACTTGTCGGCATTTAGGGTAATGCCGTGCTTCCGGCACCTGTTGAGTACCTCGTAGATACGGCAGAGGTGATCCATATAATCCTCGTCGTACACGAGTATGTCGTCGACCACTTTCACGCAGTTTGCCAGACCTTGTAGAGCCATATCACCTCGAAGACAGAAAGCGTCTCCTGTAGCGGCGAATCCCATGGGGCCACGGCAATAACTGTAACGTCCATGCGGGGTGATGAAAGTTGTGAGTGGTCGGTCTTCTCCGGCAAGCTCTATCTGCCAGTATCCACACAGGGCGTCCATCGTCGTGAAGAAGCGCGCCTTCGGGTTCACACTGCGTATAGCTGCAAAGGGCGTGGGAGAAGGGTGCGCAGGACGAGACACCTGGTTGTTGAGCTTGGAAAGGTCAGTGGTGATCCGAACACCACCTTTAGGTTTTGCGACGACAACCATCGGGTGACACCATGGAGACGGGTCATCGCCGGTTGGTACAATAATTTCTTGGGCGACCATGGAGTCCAGCTCGTTTTTGACCGCCTCGCGGAAGGCCAGGGGAACCAGTCGAGGGGTGTAAATAGCGAATGGCTTCGCGTCGTCCCTCAGGTGGATCCTCATGGGGGGACCTGCCATCTTCTTGAGAGGCTTGGATTCCAGAGCGGACTTGGTCACCAGAACGTCGCTGAATTCCTTCAGGAAGTACTTCCGAGCATCCGAAGGAGAGGTGTCACTGGCAAGAGGCAGGGGTAGGGCGGCGGCAGGGTCGTTGCTGCTCCCTTTTTGCACCCTGTTGGCGTGTTTTACCTCAAGAATAGGTTTGGGGAAGTCCTGGGAGATGATGGCCAACTCCTGACAATGTCTGTAGGACAGCAAAGGAGTCTGGACACCGTTATGCACATCAATCCAGGCTTGACACGACCTGTTGCCAAAGGTGACTTGTGCTTGGAGTGAACCTAGGGCCGGGGTCATCTGTGAACCGTCTGCCGTAAAGCGGAGATCCTTGGGGGGCGGTCCTAGATCACTTGGAGAGAGCCCCAAGCATTGCAAATGCTGGGGACCGATGACTGTAGCATCGGCGCCGGTGTCGGGCAACATCTGAAGACGGGATGACACACCGCCGTAGGTCACGATGACGCTGATGTACTGGGGGACTTTGGTCCTGGGACGCTGGGGGGAGCACACATTCCTAATGTGGCTCGAGCGTTGTCAAGAGTCGTCGTGCCTCTGATTGGAAGACTGTGGGCGGCCCTCTCTGGTGGAAGGGGGCTGAAGCTTCCGCCGACGCGGTCCCTTGGGTTTGTTGGAAGGGCAACACTTGTCATAGTGGCCCAGACGACCACACACATTGCACTGGACGCGTTTGGCTGGGCACCGTACTGTGAGTGACCAGTGGCCCTTACGGTCACAACTGTTGCAGGTAGACTGAGCAGCTGGACACACCTGTGTTCCGTGCTGCTTACCACAGTTGTTGCAAAATAAACCGGGCGTGGACGTGGTGGGCGAAGGCGTAGGAACGGACTTCTTGTCCTTCTTGTACCGGGACACAACGCGTACAGCTGTAAGGGGAGCACGGATGGCAGAGGTGGCACACCTGGCAGCCTCATAGGAGCGACATATCGTCAACACCTCCTTAAGAGAAGAGGAAGAGTCGAGGGAGGTGAGGCGTTGGACAAGTTCCTCGTCCTTAACACCCATCAGGATCACCTGCTTCAACTGGGTCTCCTCGCACTGCTGGTGGTGGCCTGGACATATATCTACCTCTTCCGAGGCTCTCTTAAGACGTACGTAAAAGGCATCAAAAGACTCACCCTCCATCTGTCTGCAGCTAAACAATTCCCTCCTGTGCAGAGCTTCATTCTGCTGTCCTTTGATGTGCCGTTGTAGAACGTCCAGTACCTCCTCTACAGACAGTGAAGAGGTTGGGGGTACCTGCAACGTATGTTCCAAGACACGCTGAATTTCCAAGGACAGGCACATACGCAGCTGGATGAGTTGTTTAGGCTGTGACAAACTCTGGAGATCCACCATTGTAGAATAATCAGTCCACCGTCGCCGCCATTCACGAAAAGTCTGGAAATTCACATCAGGCTTCAAGATGGGCGGTGTTTGAGCTGCTGCTTTAGGTGGGGCTGGGGGGCGTGAAAGAAGCATGGATGAGGTATCTGAACCAGTCAGTACCGAGGCAGTGTTAGAGCCAGGGACTTGGTTAACAGTGAGGCGAGATATCAAGGCTTCAAACCGTTCACTGTCTTCCAATCTCCGTTGGTGGTCTCGTTCTGCCTCTGCTTGCCTTCTGTGCTCATCCGCCAAACGTCTGTGAGCTTCATCCTCGCGTTTCTCATCTCTCATAAACTTCAGTAAAGCAATTATCTCTGGAGACAACGCTGAGTGTTGAGGTGAGGGACTGCGCGATGCTGTGGGGGCTGGAGCGTCGTGGCCGGCCTGGTCATCCATCTCTGCGGGGCTATCATCCGCCTGACTCATCCAGGCGCTGGGTCCACGGCTACGTAAGGCGTGAGACATAACTACTTCATCTGTGTACTATGTCTTAAATCAGTGTTGACCGGTCAGCCCGTCGTATCAACAAGATTTCAGACAAAAAATTAATTAAATACACAGATAAGTAGGTTATATATATAAAATATATATAAAGAAGCCGCGCGGTCAGCGAGTGTTAGTACATGTATGTGCGTGTGCGCGAGGGCAGTGAGAGCGGTCTCCTCGAGCTGTGAAGGGGTGTGGAGACGACGCTGTGAGGGGGTGGAGGGAGAGGCGCGGCGACTCCCAGTCAGTCCAGTTACCCTCAGGACGCGGTCAGAGACGGGTGTACTGAACTCTACTCCTTACAAATGCCCAGAACGTGCCGTATACCTTGGGAATCCTTTAGAACAAGGTCACACATGAATGGCACGAAACACACAATGCACTAAACACTTCACAGAAAATCACTGTCACTGACACTGCTCAAAGTTGCTAAATTCTTCGAGGAGGGGTGGCGCGCGGGAGTTGACCCAAGGCGAGAGTCCAAAAGCCGGCTCCCCCACAAAGTTTGCGCTTTCACTCGTAATTATCCAGTAAGATCGGATCACTGCGCCATGTTAGGTTCTGAATAATAAGTTCTATATACAGGAGAGAACACAAACACCTGTATAGTTTTGTAGGTTCGGTTTACTGGATAAGAGTATGTACACAAAGGGGAGCAGCACTCTCCCCGGCTAAGCTCCTTGATCAACTGCCATAGACGACGTATGGCAAGTGATACATTAGCAGCTTCCATACGTCGCCAGGCACATTAATTAAGCATGTGGGATATGGTAATATCATTGCCACACGCTGCTAGCTAGGCTGAATAAATAATACATAAATGGAGCACATACATAATATACATACATGATATATAATCCAGCATACATAATATACATACAATCATTAACTCGAATACGCTGGATAGCTTCAAACATTGGTGAGATGGATATATGAGCAATAGGGGTTGGGTGTAAATGGGACTCCCCAGTATGGGCCAATAGGCCCCCCCTGCAGTTTCTTCCATTCTCATGTCCTTATGTTCTTATGCTTCCAAGAAGAAGGAAAAGTTTGGGTTTTGAGGCAGAGGCGAAAGAGGCTAACAAGCACAGGGGCCAGAACTTCAGTACACTCCTTCAGAACACGAGGGGGTATTCCGTCCGGTCCATGCACCTTACTCACATCCAACCAGGATAACACACCGGCCACCCTGCGAGTGGAGATTATAGGAAAGTGCATAGGTTCAGTAGGAGGTGCAGGGGTAGGAGGGAAAGAGTGAGAATCGTCTAAGGTGGAATTAGAGGGGAATAAAGTGCCAAAGAGATTGGCTTTGTCTGGGGGAGAGTTGGCTATAGAGTTATCAGGTCAGAAGATGGGAGGAAAAGAAGGAAAGCAGAAGTTGTTACAAATGTTTTTGGTTAAGGATCAGAAGGATTTACTTGAGAAAGAATTCGTCAGGACAGCAGTCTTTCTTTTTATAAAATTCCGCTTGGTCCTACGAAGAATAGCCTTACAACGATTCCTAGAAGTAATGAAAGAGGTGTGGGTAAAAGGAGGAGATAGTTTCATAGCTTGATATGCCCTATTAGTGGGGCAGCTAAATGCAATTTTTCAAGAGAATCATGCAAATGGTGATAAAAGCACCAAATTTGGCATGGTAATTCTCTAATGGTTACTAGTCAAATCTGTCTGAATGGCCATTTAAAAATCCAAGATGGCGGCTATTTTTCAAGATGACCGCCATATTGACCTTCAAAAGTTGATTTTTTCTTAAAGAAATTAATGTAGTTGGTCAATCTGAGTGATCTTAGTGTTGATATGTATGTTTTCAAGCATGCTCAGATGATTTTTTTTTTTTAGTTTTAAGTCCATTGCAACATTTTTATCCACATAAAATAACAGCCTGCTCAGGGCTTGGATGTTGGAAAATGGACACACTGGTCCCATGGAAGGACGTTTTGGCCGTAGTCGCAGTGGGGTTGAGGTCAATGTTGTCCACTGCTGAAGTCATGAGCAACTGCTTCCTCAAGATTGGTGGACACACCACTCCATCTTCCACGTACTGGCACACAACTGCTTCTCCAAGCTGGGCTGATAATTGTAGAACTCTGTCATATGAAATGCTGACATCATTTTCATGCAGAATGTCGGTGAGCTGCCTCTTTCATGTCTTAGCATACACAGACATGCCGACGTAGATAGCAAGAGGTGTCTCATGGTCCTTGGAGTGTCTGTGGATTTGTGTTCCTACCTTGTAGTAGGCAAAGCAGTTGTACTGTAAGAGCTGTGACATAGCAAGGTCAGACTTCGATGCGCCATGCTGGAGTTGGGATTTGATATCTGCACCATGTTCGATCATACATACAAATTGAAGCAGTGATGGTGGAACAGCCTGTTCAATGTATCCTTCATGAAATGTACTGCTGAAGTGTGACTTGTGCTGAAGCAGGTCCCATCCTATCATCCCAGCAGCCTTGGCCAGATGGATCGCGTCACCGTATTTGCTTGCTTGTGCCAGGATTGAGCCAACATCCTTCTCAAAGGCCAGAAGGATATCTCTTCCTTGGTGATGAGATTGCAGCTGGAGGATGTGAAAAAGCAGCTGGTCCTTCAGTCGAGTAACATGAAAATCGGGCGATCCAACACCCAGCTGCTCAAGTCTCTGTCTGTAGAGTGTGACCAAGTCAGCACGTCTGAAAATGGGTGGTTCAGTACCTTCACTAGAGGCTTTCGTCTGAGTGATGTAAGTGACCAATTCAGAGAAAGCAGTTGGGTATGCTTCCTTGTTCGGATGAAGCTCTTGTGCTTCTTCTTGCTCATGAGCATTTCGATGTGTTCTTTCCCGGTTGTACAGGTCTGCCAGACAGCGAGGGTGATACTTCAGTTCTTGTGCCACAACATCTACTGCACTTAGTTTGGCAAGGAGTTTTCCATCGCTAAGTGTCTTCGCACAATCATTCAATCTTTTATTAAGTTTCATTGTCATTGCATGTCTTATGTCATCTCCCGAAGCTTCTTCCTCACATAGAAACCATTCTGTTGCTTTCGGGTCTCTGACCATTCGTGGTATCTTGCTACTGCTGCTCTCCTCTGTAGCAACTGCAGAGGTTCGCCTTTTCTGAGCTCTATTTAACTTTGTGTTGTTGAACAGAAGTCTGCAACTCTCATGATACTGTGCCTTGTTTCTCCTCAATGTCTCCTCTATCCAATCATCTTCAACAAGGCTTGCAGGGTCAAGCTTGATTGGCAGTGCATTGATTGAATGAAATAGAGGAATATTCCTTGCCAAGCTCTTGTAACCGCCACCTCCTTTTTTGGAAGGATTTGCATGTGGAGACTTAAGATCTTCCTTTTTATCCTGTTGACAAAGACAACACTTTGCCCAGTAAGTGAGGAATGATTAGTTGGTAGATTTTGTGTCCATAACTATTTTTGATCTTCAGGGCCGAGGGGTTATCCTTTTACCACCCTGATGAGCACTTTCTTGTATGGGATACAACTAGGTTCATGCCTTTTGCCCTACACCTAGTCCGATCGTTCATCCAGTGTCATTAGTCCCGTGCGATTTGTACACCATCCACATAACTAAAACCCAGTTATCCTTGGCTCGGCTCTCCCGCGCTGGCACATCCTGTCAATTCAGGTGCGGCTGCTTAACTGATTTGGGGGTGGTTAAGCAGCATTTGGGGCACTAAGCTGTTGCACTATGACATGCTTTTTCTTAGCTGACACTGAACCCCATGCTGGGTTGCACAGCAGTGATGTCACCAGTGTGCCCTGGTAGTGCCCGACAATCACTGCCTCACAGGCAGAGACCCTCTGCATTCTACCCTCACCTAGTTGGAAAAAACATGAAACTAGTACATAAAACCAGTCATAAATAATACAAATATATATCTGAGAGTATCTGAAATAGAAAAAATCATCTGAGCATGCTTGAAAACATACATATCGACACTAAACTCATTTATATTGACCAACTACATCAATTTCTACAAAAAAAAATCATCTTTCGAAGGTCAATTTAGCAACCATCTTGAAAAATGGCCGCCATCTTGGATTTCCAAATGGCCAATCAAGCAGATTTGACAAGTAGCCCCAAGGGTATGATCATTCCAAATTTCATGCTTGTATCACCATTTGCACGATTTTTCCATTATCCGCTCTACTATATCTCTCACCATACCATACAGGCAAGAGAGCAGGAGCGATCAAACCATGATTGTAATGTGAAAGTTTTGGTAGAAGATGGGATAAATGCACTCATACCGCTTTGTATAACCCCAGCAATGCTGTCAGCACATACCGAGGCGTCCCGAGTGGAAAAGCAACATTCGTCCCAAGGAAAGTCGGTGAAGAATTCTGGCAAGGATTGCCAGCTTGCTCTCCGATAGTGCCATAGTTGACGTTTAGAAGGGGGTGGGGGAGGTGGTCGTGCCCAGATTGATTTAATAGAAATAAGGTTGTGATCAGAAGACCCTAAGGGGGCAGAAATTGAGTTTGAATAGTGTGAGGGGTTATAGGTAAAACAAAGATCAAGAATGTTAGCAAGTTGATGGTGTCGATGAGGAACGCGTGTAGGGTGTTTGATTATTTATTCCAAATCATTAAGTACGGAAAAAGAGAGTGCCTCAGCTCCATCTGGGTCATCCCTTGCACAACCAAGTCACTCTCTGTGATGTACACTCGCAACAAAAAGTATCGGTGCATACTGTAGTGTGAACAATTTGAGACCAGTGACGATAGGTATTGGGAAAGGCGAGCTGTTCCAGCTGTATGTTGGCAGCCCTGGTCAAGTGAAACAAACCATTATAAATAAGGTCGGGAAGTGATGAATAGACAGTATGAAATATGAGGAGCTCCCTGTTAACAAAATTATTTGTGATACTTGTGAATATTGCCACATTAATTTATGCTACCAAATAAACCACTCAACCTGGTCGTCCTGAGGGGTGATGCAGAGTAGACGGCCGCTCCGAGACCTGTCGTCTGTAGCACCAGTTTCGAGGTATCACCGAATCCATCGTGCAGCAGTGTTCCTGTGGACACCAACCCGCCGGCTAATATCTGTGACTCCGAACCCTTCGTTACGAAGGGCAATAATAGCTCCTCGTGTTCCCTCTGAGGTTTCCATGTCATCTGGCATGTGTAGATCTCTACTGGTTCATATTGCCTCTGTTTTATACCCACGTTCACCGAGACCAAACCCTCGCTAATCAATCAGTAGACACAAAGCAACAATCCGAAAAGAGGAAACAAACACACTGATTGTCAGCCATATGGCAACACCGAGTGGAGGGGGGGTGGTGGTTATGAGGATACACTTACCAACCTTCCCGACATATCACAGTGTATACGTATCGTTTCGGAAGTCGTCGATCTCACCCTGCACTGATGATTTTTGGTGCGAGTGTACATTGAAATCCCCTAGGTAGAGGATTTTGCTGTTGGGGTGTGTGGATAGCAATGACTCATGGCAAGAAGTGAGATAGTCAAAGAGTTCGAAATAGTTGGAAGAGTTGGGAGAACAGTATTGAAAACAAAGAAAAATAGTTACAGTTAGTAGAGGTATTTTGAGCCAGATGACATCATAAAGGGAAGATTCAAGATCCGAAAGACGAGCTATAGGTGTACGTGTGTTACAGTAGGCGCATACACCTCTCTTACAACAGAAGGAGGTATAAAGTCTGTGTTCGTCTTGATACCTCCAAAATGTTCTATGCTACTAAAGGTATATATAAACACTTGTTATCTTAAAAGTAGGTTCTATTCTCGTACGGGAGATATATATACAAAGGGACCAAGAAGTTCACTTCCGCACCACAAGGACTGGCAGTCTTCACTCTCTCTATGTATTACTGCGCCCTGCATGTACAGATGCCAGCATTCACAAGCTGAATACATAAAGTATATATATGATAATTTACATACATAACATGGTGCACAATAAATGGGAATATTACATAGAATTAATACATGTTCTGCAATACTTTACTATACATAATTAATACAGTAATATAAGAGTAATATAATAATACACAGCTTAAGGTACTACTTTGTGCCCATATCATACACCTCCCTTCCCCCTATACCCTCATAGTTTCATCTTGAGCGGACCTTTTGTTTCTGAGTCGCTCAGACCTGTGGAGTACCGGGGCAGAAACACAAGGTGGGGATGGATTTACTGTAAAGGCATCAACATTAGGGGACTCTACTGGGGAAGGGTCAACACTAGGCGGCTCCACATGTCGGAGGAAACGACGGTTTCTCCACCATACTCTACCACTAGGAAGACGCACTTGGTAGTCCCTGGACCTGCCAATCCCCATGACAACCCCAACCTTGTCCCAGCGGTGAGATACCGGATCTTGAATCCTGACCTGCTGGCCGATACTCAACCTGGGAAGGGGGCGGGCATGACAGTCGTCCCGAGCAGCTACATCTGCGACTCGTTCTGCTGCACGGCGGTCACATTCCTCAGTCTTGGCCTGCCATTCTTGAGAAAAAGACTTCGGGTGGGCAGGAACACAAGACCTGAGATGGTGTCCATATAGAACCTGGGCTGGGGAGCGTCCGGTGAAGTTCCGGGTGTTGTGTAACTCCAACAAACCTCGATCGAAGTCCTCTCAGTCGATATTTCCTGAGGGTGACACCTTAAGGATCAGGTGTTTCACAGTCTTGACTGCGGCTTCAGCGTGTCCATTCGCCTGGGGGTAGTGGGGCGAGGTCACGACATGACGGACTCCCCAACGGTCCATGAAGTCCCGGAACTCGTGGCTGGTGAACTGGGGTCCTCCATCAGTCCTGAGGCGGAGGGGAACACCAACTTCTCTGAAGTAATGCCTGAAATTCCGGATGGTAGCAGTAGCCGTTGTATCACTACTACAGGGGACGACAACAGGCCATCCAGACAATCGGTCGGCAATGACGAGGAAGGACTTCCCTGCCACTGCAAATAAGTCGGCCGACACAGACTCGAAGGGTCTTGAAGGGTTATCGTCGCACATTAAAGGTTCCTGTTGCTGGCTGGGTTGCAGAATCTGGCACGGCTCACAGGCACGGACGGTACTTGCAATGTCCGCGTCGATTCGGGGCCAAAATACAGTCTGCTTCGCCCGTCGCTTGGTGGCCTCCACTCCTCGATGGCTGTCGTGAAGGCGGGTCAAGGTACGGCGGCGTTGGGCAGCAGGAATGACTACTCGTGGACCATACAAGACGAGGTCTCCGTCACAATAGAGGTCCTCGCGTATCTTCCAGTATGGGAGTAGCGATTCATGAAGGTCGTATCGGTTAGATGGAAATCCCTGAGAGACACAGTCGACGAGCCGGATATAGGAAGGGTCGGCCCGGGCTGCCGTGCGGAGATCTTCAAGGGTCTTGTCCGCATCCGGTGCTGTAGACTCTTCTGATGTGAAGACGGCCTTCAATGAAACTACTGACTAGAGGGATGCAGCAGCTGAAGAACACAACATCTCGTCCTCTGGGGTGGGGCGACTGACAGGGGCGCAGGACAGGGCATCCGGGATGCACAACAGCTTACCCGCACGCCACACAGCCGTGAAGAGATAAGGCGAGAGCTTCTCTTTCAAACGTTGAAGGCGAGGATTCTCTACTGCATCTAAAGAGTAGTGATTGATAATAGGTATAAGAGAGCGATGATCTGTGAAGAGGGTGAAGTGCTGAAGTCCTATCAGGTAGAAGCGGCACTTCGCCATCGCCCAGGCAACAGCCATCAACTCCAGCTCAATCGTGGCATATCGGGTCTCGGCGTCCGTCAGGAACCGGGATCCACACTGAATTAAGCGGAGTTGTCCACCGCCATGGTCCTGCAGAAGGGCGTAACCAACGCCGTAGAGTCTGGAGGCGTCAGTCTGGAGGACGGTGGGTAGGGCTGGGTCGTAACAGGCGAGGACAGGTGGACTCAAGAGGGCCTGCTTGACTCGCTGGAAGGCCTCTTGATGATCTGGGGTCCACAGGAATGTCCTCCTGGGGCTCAGCAGGGGGCGTAACGGCTGGGCTGCGGCGGAGATGTCAGGTGTAAATTCAGCCAGCTGATTGACCAGGCCCCAAAAAGAACCGAGGTCTGTCAGGTTGGCAGGGGTTGGAAAATCCCTGATTCCACTTAATTTCTCCGGGTCAGCTGCGATACCTGATGCTGAGAGTGTGTACCCACAGAAGTTCACTGATGGAGCGGCGACTACAAACTTGTCAGCGTTGAGGGTAATCCCGTACTTGCGACATCTAGTGAGAACTTCATATATTCGGGAGAGGTGGGCACAGTAGTCTTCGTCATGGAGTAAAATATCATCAACCACCTTGACACAATTCGTGACTCCTTGAAGGGCCGCGTCACCACGGTGACAGAATGCATCGCCCGTAGTGGCAAATCCCATGGGGCCTCTGCAATACTGATATCTCCCATATGGTGTGATGAATGTAGTCAAATGTTGGTCTTCTTCGGCCAACTCGATCTGCCAATAACCACATAAGGTGTCCATCCTTGTAAAAAACTTCGCCTTCGGGTCCACATTTAGAACAGCTGCGAAGGGTGTGGGTGAAGGGTGGGCTGGACGGGAAACTTGCTGGTTAAGTTTTGATAGATCGGTGGTGATTCGTACTCCACCACGAGGTTTGTCGACGGGGACGAGAGGGTGGCACCAAGGTGAAGGTTCGTCTCCGGCCGGCTTGATGATTCCCTGAGCAACCATGGAGTCAAGCTCTTGTCTAACTAGCTCCTTGTAGGCGTGAGGAATCAAACGAGGGGTGTGGATGGCAAAAGGTGTGGCACCATCCTAAAGATGAATCTTCATAGGTTGACCCACCATCGGCTTGAGTGGTGTGGATCCTAAAGATTTCTTCGTAACCAACACGTCAGCAAACTCCTTGAGAAGGTAAGCTCTTGCATCAGAAGGGGACGTGTTAGTAGAAATAGGGAATTCTTTCAATCTGTTGACATGGGTGACCTATAAAATAGGTTTAGGGAATTCCTTGGAAATAATGGCCAACTCTTGACACCTCTTGGAACCATCAGCTGTCAGTTTCGTTGTCTGAGGAGGGGGCTGTAGGTTGCTAAGTGTTGTGGACCAATTACTGAGACGTCAGCACCGGTGTCAGGTAACATCTGAAGACTGAATGACAAGTTACCGTGAGAGATGACGACATTGATGTGCTGGGGCGTCGTGTCTGTGGAACAATGTACACGACGGCAGGAACGACTGGACACAGCGTCTCGATGCTTGCCAGAAGGAGGGGGCGCGCCAGCACTACCTGAGGATGACTTCTTGGATCCTAGGTAGTGTCCTTTCCGTGTCTTCTTACGACAACATTTGTCGTGATGGCCCACACGACCACAAAGTTTGCACTGAACTTTGCTAGCAGGGCACTTGACTGTGTAAGCCCAGTGACCCTGGCGGTCGCAACTTCTGGACACGCTTTGAGCAGCTGGGCACTGGGAATCATCATGCTGTCTCGCACAGTTGTTACACAAAGCTGCTGCTGAAGGTGTAGCTGGAGGGTGAGGGGTGGGGTTACCTTGCTGCTTCTTACCCTTTCTGTAGGAAGACACCGCCCTCACCTGGTCAGGTTGTGAACGTAAAGCTGAAGTCGCACACCTGGCGGCCTCGTACGCTCGACATTTTGTAACAACATCTTGAAGGGAGGAGGTGGGGTCAAGTGAAATGAGACGCTGAACTAGCTCTTCATCTCGGACACCTGTTAAAATGATTGTCTTGAGTTGTGTCTCTTCACAGACTTGAGAATGTCCAGGACAAACATCAACTTCCTCTGAACACCTTTTGAGCCTTACAAAAAATGCGTCAAAAGATTCTCCATCAAGCTGCTTACATTGGAGGAGTTCTCTTCTTCTGAGTGCTTCGTTGCGCTGTCCCTTGACATGTTCTTGTAACTTGTCGAGCACGGCCTCTACTGTCAGAGTTGTCGTAGGAAGCACTTGAAGTGTGTGCTCGAGAGTACGTTGTGTCTCTAAGGACAAGCACATACGAAGCTGTATCATCTGTTTAGGCTGTGGTAAACTTGACAAGTCAACCATTGTTGCATAGTCTTGCCAACGTCGACGCCATTCCCGAAACATCTGATAGGAAGCGTCAGACTTCAGAGAGGGAGGCGTCTGTACTGCAGCCTTTTAAGGTGTTGTTGATCCGACTCTGGGAAATGAGGTACCAGTATCACTAGTCGTATCAACATTAGTAGTAGCAGACGAATCTTGCACAGTAGATCGTTGTGGGGAGGCTAACAGAGAAATCAAGACTTCAAATCTGGCTTGATCCTCTCTTCTTCTCAGATCATCCTCACTTCTACGTATGTCTTCGAGTTCTCTGCGTCGTTGTTCCTCTTCATGGCGTCGTTTTTCAGACCTTCTGTACCAACTTTCTTCCTCTTCTCTCCTTGCAATATCGTCCTGGCGTCGAGAAGTTTCCATCCACTTAATCAGTTGAAGGAGATCTGTGGACGCATGCATAGCAGGAGAGCTTGCTTGCGACGAGCGAGGAGATTCTGTGGGTGACTGGGCGTTGTCAGTGTGGGGAGCGTGGGGCCTTAGTGTGGGTGGGGAGAGGTCTCCCACACTAAAACTCATAATCCCATCGTCCAGGGTATCGTTTTGATCCCTGTGAGACATGCCGACAGCTTCTGTACGCTATCTGTGCAAAAGACCGGGTCAGCCCCTCGTAATCTATGCACAGAATTACAGAAGTTTAAAGTAAGTCACAAGAATTTAATATAAGGTGAATCTGTGAATGCATGTGTGTGTGTATGGCGGTTGCCGGGAGAGGCTTGGCGTGCTGCCAACTGGGCAGAGTCGCTCTCTGGTCCGTTAGTTACCCTCCGACTGGAGACGGAGCGGACGCACTGCTGGACCAGCTTCCTTAGTCATCTGACCGCACTTTGCACAGACAATTATGATTAAAATACACAACACAGCACTTCACTTAACAGCACGGCGCTGTACACAGCATAGCACTTCACAACACTGTAAGTCTAGAGGCTTGTAGTAGTCTTGCTGTAGATCCGTGATGAAGCTGAAGACGAGACGCCATTAACACAGTCTGGGCGGGAAGACTTGTCCACTGTATCTCACTGATAAATAATCACTGCGCCATCTGTGTTCGTCTTGATACCTCCAAAATGTTCTATGCTACTGAAGGTATATATAAACACTTGTTATCTTAAAAGTAGGTTCTATTCTCGTCCGGGAGATTTATACAAAGGGACCAAGAAGCTCACTTCCGCACCACAAGGACTGGCAGTCTTCACTCTCTCTATGTATTACTGGGCGCTGCATGTACAGATGCCAGCATTCACAAGCTGAATACATAAAGTATAAATATGATAATTTATATACATAACATGGTGCACAATAAATGGGAATATTACATTGAATTAATACATGTTCTGCAATACTTTACTATACTAATCAATACAGTAATATAAGAGTAATATAATAATACACAGCTTAAGGTACTACTTTGTATCCATATCATACATAAAGGTTGTAGTTGGAGACTTGAAAAGGTTTGGGTGAAGCTACTTTAGACAGTTGAAGTTCGGAAAGTAGTAAGAGGTCGGGGGAAGAGGTTAATAGATGGTGCTCCACAGAAGGAAAATTGGATCTCAGGCCGCGAATGTTGGAAGAATGAAGTGTGAAAAAAGCCTATCCTCCAGCAACCGCGGTAGAGTCAGATGAGGCCCCATTAACTTGATGATGATCATCAGGTTGGCCCTGGGGTCCACAACCTTCCAGTCCAGTGGGACCCATCCGAGAAGGCCCCGCTTCAATATTAATATCATCTGACATAGGAGAATAAAATAGAATGAATAAAACAGATCACGAATGAGTACTGTTATATTTGTGGTGTTGTCACTAGCAAGAGAGACAGTTGAGACACTGCAATTGTGTGTAAATGAGGCAAAAAGATAGATGAGCAACCTGGAACTTGGTCACAATTTTCGTAATGCCATGTGGCAGCAGGGTCTACCATTAGACAATACATTATGCTTCCTGTACATGTTCTGGGTACCAAATTCTGCCTACAGGAGCGAACACAAACACCTGTAGAGTTTTTAGTAGGTTCTATTTGCTGGACAAGCAGAGATACACAAGCGAGCCGGCTCTCCCTACTCTGACTGAGGGTCAACTGAGTCCTCAGGCGACATGTGGCAAGTGATACATGTAGCAGCTTCCAGATGTCGCCAGGGAAATTAACTAAGCGCGTGGGACATGGTAAATACATTGCCACACGCTGCTAGCTACGCTGAATAAATAATGTATATAAATGGAGCACATACATAATATACATACAACATCCAGAATATACATAACAGCATACATGATATATATACACTTCCAATATCTTCCCAGGCGGTAGTACCTCCCTGTTTGGTAGCTGCCTACTACCTATTAATTACAACTGAATTCAAAAAGGGGAGAGGATCTTTTCTTCTAGAGGGTGAGGGGGGTACTCTACTTGTACAGTCAAGGAGGGAGGGAAAGAACAGGGGAGGGGACAAAGGGACAGTATTGTTTATGGTAACAAGACGACCTGGAAACTCCGCCATGAACATAATAAAGGGCAGGAGCTTTCCAGGGCAAAGAGGAGTTTTAGATTTTATTTGTTTTCATATTTAATGACGAGTAACTAATTAAAAGTACAAAATAATCTTAACACTGGCAGCCATGAGTAGGCATAGCCGACATAGACCTAAATTTATTATTTCTTCTTAAACTTGTTGCATATTATGCAACAGTACTGACAAACCGGATCGGAAATAAAAAATATTACCATCTCTTTTGATATTAAAGTTTATCAAACACCTGAATCCATGTACTTTTTTTCTGTTTATCCTATACAGTTATTGATCTGAAGAGCATTTTTGTATATCAGGTTATGTTTTCTTACAATTTGTTTTTTCATTTTCTATCGAGTTCTATTTCTCGATCCTAATAGAAAGTTTTATTGATGCAGGTCAGTCGTGCTGGCGGTGGTTGTGACGGGTGAGGGGATAGAGGAGTGTGTGGCGGAGTTCTTGCCGCTACATCTCTCCCAGGACACAAACAGCTCCCAGGCGGAAGTGGAGCATTTCTTCCCAGACTTGCTCAGTGCTCAAGACCACCAAGATGAACCACAGACTCAGATGCAGATTGAACAGAACAAAGAGAGCAATGGAGAGTGACTTTCTGTATCTTAAGTCAAGTAATTGTGACTAGCTAGAAATCTTAAATACTTGCATGCTTAACAAGTGTGAACTGTAAGTGTAATAATAGGTCGAAGTATAATTACAGTACTTATTGAATTTGCCATCTAAGAACTTGGACAGATTAAACCTGTCACAAGAGGTGATTGGAGGTGACTGCTTATTGTGTGCATCAGTAAATTATGAATGCATTTTGTTGCACTATTTGTGTTTGTGTGTAATACAAAAAATATTTCTTAACAATTCTATAACAAGAAGAGAAAAGATTGTTACACTTAAGCAAGCAGGTGTAGAGGAATAAAATGTTCATACCATGAACTTTCATTTTTTTTTACTTACAAATATATATTCAATTATTATACTGTACATCTACAGCAAACTTTATGATAAAAATTGGCCAAACGTAACAACACCCACCTCTGGTTTGACATTGTTTATACTCTCTCGTATTTAAGAAATAGATTTTTAATATCAGTAAAATCAGTGTTCTTAATTTGTTATCATTATTTTGGCTAAATTAGTGATGCAAAATGAAGAATTTTCTTATCTTCAATGATTGCACACTAATTATATACAGTATACCCTGGATATCTACATGCAATACAATGGAAGTGTAGCGCTTGTGAACGACATTTTTTTAATTATTGAGTCAACTGTGAGAACTATAAAGAAAGGTTAGGGTACTGTACCTGTATCATTAAGGGTAGTATAGCGGGAAGCGCACCAGAGTGCAAAAGTGAATTATATGCCCTCTGATCCTTGCCTAGGAAACGTACAGAAAGTGTTATGGAAGTACGCAGTCTGAAGCAGAGTACAGTGTACAGTACAAGGGAGCTAACTTCCCCGATGGGGAGGAGGCCAAATAAAATGGATAATTGCATAAAAGATTAACGACGCCCCTGTATTATCACCAGATGAATAGTTGCTCAGAGGACACGTAAACAATTCTTTTATAGTCTGAACAGTAATATTACTGAGAAATTTTCAAATATGTATTCTTTTTTTTTCTTCTTTCCTCCTCACCACTGATCGGCTCATTAGCCGCTTGAGCGATCGGTCACGTCTCTGTTACGCACTGTTGGCAAGCACTGGGCATGCTATGGCTCCTGAATGTACCTGAACCTGCTCCAGTGTTGGTCAAGTCAGATCTTGAAAGAGCTCACACTCGGTGCCGCCACATCACTCTCTGGCAGATTGTTCCTCGAGTTCACAACTCTCACTTCCAAAAAGTTTGCCCTCACAGTTTTCTGAACCTGCGGCTTCTTCAATCTCGAGCTGCGACCCCTTGTCTGGCGAGTGTCAATCAGTTCCAAGTAAGGACACTCGACTGAGTAGTGTCCCTTGAGATGTTTATACACCTCAATTAGGTCCCCCCTTGCCCGTCTGTAGTATAAGCTAGGCAAGTTCAGGCGCTCTCTAGCATATCTCGGGGACCAGATGGGGTGACAGTATTCCAGATGGGAAGCACTTCACTCTTGAAGATCGTTACGGGGGACGGACCGTCTAGATATCTGAACGACCTTCTTATAAGACCCAATAATTTATGTGCCTGATTTACCTTCTTCTCGCTCATTGTCAACATACACACCTAAGTCCTTCTCACATTCAGTCTCAAATAATGCAGTTTCTTCATCCCGTTGGGACATATGATATGCCTCCTTACCGTTGGTACGCCCTAGGTGCATCCCCTTACACTTCGTGACATTGAATCTCAGCAGCCACTTCTTCGACCATTCTCGGAGCTCACAGAGATCCTTCTGCAGCTCTTCACAGTCCGCATGGTTCTTGAATTCCCGAAATAACTTGGCGTCATGTGCAAACATTTGTATGGAAGAGTGTACAACTTCAGACATGTCAATTATGAAAAAAAAAAAAAAAGCGGGCCCAATACACTGCTCTTTGCACCCCGCTTGTGACAGGTACAGATGATGATTTCGTGCTATTAATCACCACATACTGCTTGCGGTCATGTAGATAGTCTTCTATCCACCCTAGGACATTTCCCCGATTTCCGTACCCTTCCAGTTTGATTTTCAGGTTTTCGTGGGGTACACTGTCGAAAACCTTGGCAAAATCAAAGTATATATTGTCGATATTACCACCCCGTTCCAAAATATGGGTCCAAATATCCAATACCTTGAGCAATTGTGTTCAGCAGGAGCACCCCAGTATAAAACCGTGTTGGCAATCGTTTATAAGGTTATTTCGTAGTATAGATGTTCCATCCCGGCATCTCTGATAATACTCTCAAGTACTTTACATATTATGCTGGTCAGGCTCACCGGTCTATAGTTCTTAGTGGAGTGACGATCGCCCTTCTTGAAGATAGGACTCACATAATAGGGTGTGTCATAGGAGGGAAGATCAGGTAAAACTAATGGCCCATCACTTTTTTGGTAGATTTTAGTGTATATAAACAGAAAATAATTTCAGTTTCAATATTTTGCAACCTTTTGTTAGGTAAATTTTAGCGTGAAATTTATCGAAAATCTAACGTACAGCTGCATTAGTGCATTACAATTATATAGTGAACATTGCTTTCTGACTTCATTCTTTAACAACCCAACTAACAATATTTTTTTCTGTTTCAGATTCTGATGCATTTATAAGTTGATAATATTTGCGATGGCTGCTTGTGTCAGGACAAGGAACCAAAAATCCAGCCATCTCAGTCACTATCTTGGGTCTGGGAGAGAGCTCCTGAAGTCGGAGTTGCCTACATTGAGAGATGCTTTGAGATACGGTGTTTTAATCAGGCAAATCAGTGAAAAGAACCAAAGAACTTACACAAACAAAGACATTGCCAGTGATATGACCAAAGCTGTCTTGGCACAGTACACTCTGGCTAACGCTCAGTTCAAGCCTCCAGTCATAACAAGTCAGAAGAAGATTAGTGAGAGACTGCTAGCCAGTTGGGAAAAGGCAAGAGATATCTCTCTTGGGAGAGGAAAACTTGCAGTTAAGGACAGCTTTGCCAAGCAACTGGACCAGTTATTTGACATAATTACTTGCAAGTGCCCAATTGTTCTCTGTCCTGAGTTTGGATGCGATCGTGACTGTAAATCCGAGGCCCACATCTCCTGTATTTGCAAGCGTGAACTGAAGATTCCTGTGATCGAACTGGCATTTGTCAAAGCACAGAGAGAGAAGACTGGCAGTATAGGGGCTCTCATGATTTCTAGCCAAGATATTCCGGAGTCCAAGAGACAGGAGGCTGCCACAGAGAGACAGAAGAGGAGAAGAGTTGCCGAGGAAAAGAGACTTGAGAAGGCCCAGGGTGAGGTATAAAAGGCCGATGATTGGAGTCAAGCTGATTCAGAGTTTAATGACTTCCCCATGGCTGATCCGAGTGCTGACCAGGAGAATGTTGACTTTGTCCCTAACCCAGAAAATAATGATCCCAAACCTTCCAGGCATAAGATTCGAAATAGGAAAGATATCCCGAGCATAGCTCTGGCTAGCATGCTACACCACACTGGTCTCAGAGAAACTGCAGAGATAGCAACAGCTGCCTGGATTGACGGTGGTTTGATAACACCTGATGATGTTCACCTGGTGATAGATCATAACAAAGTAAGGAGAGCTCAGGAGAAACTTGTCAGTAACCTAGAAGAGGAGTTTGATAAGGGGATAAGAGAAAATGGAATCAATTGTTTGTTCTTCGATGGGAGAAGGGATGACACTAAAGTGTTCATGAAAGTTGGAGATTCTGACAAGTTGTTCCCTGCCATGGTGAAGGAGGAACACTACTCCTGCTGCAGTGAACCAGGAGGGAAGTATTTGTGGCATTTCACTCCAGAGAAAGATGACATCAGGAAACCAGCTGAGATAGTGGCAGAAAACATTGTGAACTGGCTCAGAGAGAGGAACCTAGACCAGACCCTGCAGGCCATTGGAGGGGACAGCACCAACACGAACACAGGGTGGCAAGGGGGGGTCATACAGTGGATAGAGCGGAAGATTGGGAGGAAGCTGGTCTGGATTGTTTGTGACCTCCACACCAACGAGTTGCCACTCAGACATCTGATCCAGGAGCTGGATGGCAAGACTCTTTCAAACAACAGATGGTCTGGTCCTCTTGGCAAGATGCTGGACTCTGCCACTGAGTTAGAAATAAATCCGAGCTTTGAAAAAATCACAGTTGGCCCTCCACTCGTTGAGCTTGCACATTCTGTCATTGACGACCTGAGTACTGACCAGTACTATGGTTACATGATATGCAGTGCCATCAAAACTGGGGTCATGCCTGATAGACTTGCTTACCTGCAGATAGGTCCAGTCTCACATTCTAGGTGGCTCACAACGGCTCTCAGGTTCTGCAGAATTTGGGTCGCTCATCATAAACTGAAAGGGAACCAGCTTCACAACCTGAGACTTATTGTCCAATTCATCGTGAGTGTCTACTTGCCAAATTGGTTCAACACCAAGGTCAAGTCATCGTTCTCCGAAGGTCCGAGGCATGTTCTCTTCCAGCTTGAGCTCCTGAGGAGTCAGCCAAGGAAGGTTGTTCAGATTGTGGAGCAGACTGTGAGGAGATCTTCCTGGTATGCTCATCCCGAGGCAGTTCTGCAGACAATGCTCTGCAGTAAGGATGATGAGGAGAGAAGAGTGGCAGTCAAAAAGATCTTGGATATGAGACTTATGAGAGGATCTGGGCATGACGAATCAGTTGGTGACGATTCCTTCAGGGTCAGGAAGACTCCTGAAGTCAATCTAGGTGCCAAGACCCTCACTGATCTCATAGATCTGGATAACATCCAGGCTGGCAGTGAGCCCCCTCTTACCTGCAGCCTCACCAATGTTCAAGTCAGAGCTTTCCTGGACAACCCCATGCATGTCCCTGCCTGGCCCTCGCACACCCAGAGTATAGAGCGTTGTGTACAGCAAGTGAGCGAGGCCAGCAGTCACGTGTTCAACCAGGAGAGGAGGGAAGGCTACATCCGAGCTCAGGTGGTCAGCAGGGAGGTGATGAGTAGAAACAGAAGCAAGAAAGACATGTTCTCTATGGTGTGCAGCAACACCGTGTCGTAGTAGTAAAACCGGTTTTTGTATTAGATGATTTTGTTTTCTAAAGGAATATTAAATTTAATAAATGTGTCAAGATCATTCGTTTCACTATTCTGGATCATTTTCATCCTAATAAATTTACCTGATACATTTACTTTACTTTAAATAAGCTATTTAGTGGTGTTGGTAAAAGGGTGGGAATACTGAATTTTCATCAGATTTCATGTTAAAATTTACCTAGGAAAATATGAAAACTTTTCAAATCTGAAGATATCACATGATTCTGCACATAGAACTACATCATTAATACCATGGGCCGATTTTTCAAACTCAAAAAAAAAAAATTCGCCTCCGTATGACACACCCTACTCACATAAGCCACTTTCCAATCACTGGGGACCTTTTGTTCATCCAGGCATTTACAAAATAGGATCTTCAGGGGCTCGGCAACCTCGTTGCACAACTCCCTTAGCACTCTGGGATGCACCATGTCAGGGCCGGGACTCTTATGGACCTTTAGCTTTCACAATTTATTTCTAATACCCTCTTCTGTGAACATAATGTGGGTCAGTGCTGTATCAAACCGTCTGTCCTCAAACGCAGGAAGGTTAATCGCATCCTCTCTTGTGAACACCGACAAAAAGAAGCTGTTCAATGCCTCATCTTTATCCTGGTCTGAATTTGCGTAACTACCATCTTGAAGCCTCAGGTCTGATACTCCGACTCGCGTTTTTAATTTCGACTTTGCATAGAGGTAAAACGCCTATAGGTTTGACTTGACCTCGCTTGCAACCAGCCTCTGGAACTCCCTTTCAGCCCTTATACACTCTCTTTTTGCTTGGTTTCTGGGTTTTTCTCTTAACTTTATCGACCGCCGTATGGTTCATGCGTACGGATCCCCTCGTATTCCCAGAGGCACTGGGTTTGGTCTTGGGTATATAATTATTGATCAAATGGGTCATTTTACTAGGTATGATATTTAGCGTATTGTCTGTGTTCTTGTGCCTTAATGAGTCAGTCCAGTGGATACCCCTCATCTCTTCCCTCATCCCGTTGTAATTTCCCTTGTAATATTTGCACCTTGGCCTGGCCTTATCTTAAACTAGGTAACAGTTAAATCTGAATGACAACACTATATGGTGACTGGTGCCAACTGGGGCAAGGTGTTCCAATTTGGCCACCATACCTTCCACGTTTGTTTTGATGAGGTCAAGTGGCTTGGGTGTTTGCTCCCCTCTGTAATGTGTCCGGTCTCTTACATGTTGGAACAGAAAATTATCTCTCAGAGTTTCTACAAAAAGAGTAGCAGGGTTATTCAAATCATTTGGGGTGAGCTCGTTTCTCCATTTGATGTCGCCATAGTTAAAGTCCCCCATGATAAGGAGGTGGCGAGGGTTGAGCATCGCTGCGTTGTCTATTAAGGCTCTTAAGTTCCTTTGATTTAGTGGGCCACAGTTTGGGGATCTGTAGATACACCTGACAATAAGTAAGTCGCCTGGCTGGCTGTAATGTTTTGCCTAGCATTGATAACCACACCCCTCTTTCAAGTTTCTTGAGAATGGTTCGTAAATGAATCATATCCTGCAATACTGATCTCACATTCCTCTGGGTCGATTCTCCTGTTCTTGTACAACAGTTCTACAACTCCTACAATATCCGGTTGGTGCACCTTCAGTAGTGTTTCAAACTCCTCTCTCTTATCAAGGAACGTGGCAGTATTAGTGTACATGACATTCAAGCCAGAATTTGTTCTCCGTAACGTCTCTGCTCTTAATAGTAACTCCGGTCCCCCTCCATTCTCAGAAGCTGCAGCATTTGGTAAGTACACTGTATTTTTCAGGGTGTGGTTAGACAAGTCATTGTTTACACGGCGCTCGCCTCCTCCCAGCTGGTAGAGAAAGGAGGAATGAAGGAAGATTAGAGGTGGGGGAAGGAAGTTATAGTTCGGAAATTGAAGAAATTTAGGAGGAGGTAAAAGAGGGCGGGCTGACCGCCTAGCTAAGCTAATAGTGTGTTAGGGTTGTGTCATGGGTTAGTTATTGTCTGTCGGTACAGGCACTAGACAGCCTACCCTGTCCCATATATGGGTGTTTTAAGGGCCTTACTTCATATTCCGCCGACCCTACTGGCGGATGCTGGTCTAGGGAGGTTGTCTATTGCCTGGCCGTGTAGATCTGGGGTGGTAATGGACATTTTGAGATTTCGTAACTTTTTGGGAACCATGTATGGTTGTTGTCGTTATCTGGTGGGAGTCTTTGAAGAAGTTCTTGCTCTGATCGTTCTATCTTTTGACAGATTCTGCTGGCCAGGGTGTGCAGCTGCTGGTTGATGAGTTTCATTCTCAGGTCTCTATGTATCTCGGCTGTGGTTCTGGTGAAGGGGTATCTTTCACCTGTGAAGAATCTTAGGATTTCATTTTGGACCACCTGTAATTTTAATATTTGAGTGGTGCTCATAGTATGAAGATGTATTGCTGGGTAAGTTAATATCGGTGTGATAAATGATGTCACCAGGCGGAGTTTTATTTTCTCAGGAAGCGCTTTAAAGCGGTATAGATTTCTCAGCTCTCTTGCATTTTCCTTCCTGCTGTGGACATGATGGGAGTAACCTGTCGTGGATATATGCAGGCCTTGGAGGGTGCCTCTGCTTTTGTATTCTATCTGGACATTATTGGTTTTCCTTCTGCATAAGGGTATCACTGTGAATTTCGGGAGACTGGTTTGGATTTTCTATTGTTTTTCGTAATTATTTACCCTTTCTAATTCCCGCCTGGTGTTTTCGGCCTGTAACGCTCGCGATTTTCCTTGATGTGTTGTTATTTTAGTGATGTCATCTGCATACATAATATCTTCATTACCTATTCTAGTGGGAGGCGGGGTGTCACTGGTGTAGTTAATATATAGGGTGGGGGAGAGGACGCTCCCCTGAGGGACTCCACTCATGAGTGGGAAGGTCTCTCCTGTGTGTTGTCCTACCTTCAGTCTAGCATTTCTGCCGTCAAGAAAGTTTCAAAGCAAATTTTCAATGTTGCTGGGAAGTCCGAGTTGGAGGATCTTATATTTTAGACCGTCGTGCCAGACTTTGTCAAATGCCTTCGCTACATCCCGGAGAGTTAGATTAGATTGTCTACCACTCGCCGCGGCTCTGGCTATGTTTTCACATGCCAGGGCAATCGCTGTTGTGGTGGACATCCCTTTCCTGAACCCGAATTGTCTGCAGTTGACACTGTTTGTTGTTTCCAGGTGATTTCTCAGACGGTTATTGATGATTTTTTCTAGGATTTTTCCAGGTACTTCGAGGAGGGAGATCGGTCTGTAGTTTAGTGGGACGGCGGGGTTCTTTCCTTGTTTTTGGGTAATAATGGCCTCTTTGAATTTAGTTGGGAAGTAACCCGAGGCCAGGCAGGCGTTCACTGTGGTTCTCAGTCTCTCCATGGCCGGGTTGTTTATGTGGCTGAGGATCTCCTTGGTGATGCCTGAATAACCGAGGTGATTGGTTTGGACAATGGGCTGTCCACTCTCAGATCCTTCCATATGATTTCAGGGGAAGGCTGAGTGCAGTGCGTCTGGCCCCGGAGTTCATCAAGGACGAGCTCCTCGTGGGTACCATCAAATCCCCTATTCTCTTCATTTGTGATTCGGAAGATGTTCCTCCATATGTCCCTGAATATGGGTTCTTTGTCTTGGTCGTCATATAATTTACTTCCTACGGGGTCAGTTATATTTGATGACTCGTTACGGCTGCAACCTTTCAATCTCTTAACTCGACGCCAGAACTCTGCTGGGTCGTTGTATGTATGTGAGAGATGTTCAACTATTTCGGCCCATTTAAGGTTGCTTTGTTTCAGAGATCTTGTTTTTATTTCCTCCCGGATTCTTCTGTATGTATTGTGGCTTACGATGTCCCAACCATGGGTCTCGGCTCTCTGTTGTAGCAGTTGGAACTGGTTTGTGAGGGCTATGAGTTCTGGAGTCTGTTGTGGGTGTGGGAGAGTTCTGTTGCGTTTGAGAGGCGTGGCCTCCTAGTAGGCTGTTCCTATGGCTTCACACCATGTGTTGATTTCTTCGTCTATTCTGTTCACCGGCTGACTGTCTATGGTCTGTAGGATTGTCATGTCCTTGGCCTCAAGTTCGGCTGTAGCTTTTTCGTTGAATAGTTCCCACTCGGTCTGATTGGCTATACCAGCTCCGTGGTGGAGCTGGTATAATTATTGGTGTTGCTGAGATGGTCATGATTATAGGTAGGTGGTCGCTGGAGGTTACAGGGCCTTGTTCAAAGAGATAGTTGTGGAAGCATGTGCCGTTTGTTATTGCTATATCTGGAGTAGTGGCTGAGTTCCTACTGTAGAACGTGGGGAAGTCTGGGCCTATTAGTTAGTTGTCCTCTTACCATCTAGTAGAGGATGTCTGACGTTCATGTCTCCAATGATGTAGGTTGGGTGGTGATATGATAGGAATCTGTGGAAGTCCCTGTAAGGCAGGTAGTCCCTGCATGGTTGGAGGTAGGTTGTGGCTATTATGATTGGCCCTGTGGTCAAGTTGATTTAAACAGCGAGAGTTTCAGAGGTGAAGTCGGCTATGATTCTGCGGTGGACATCTCTTTTTACGGCGATGGCCACCCCGTCATTTGGCTCCTCTGATATATTGAATTTATGGATCCTGTAACCAAATATTTTCAGTTCCTCAGCCGCCTTTTGGCCGTGTGAGTTTATGAGTATAATATCTGCGTCAACTTGGTTGCATTGGCTGGACATACTGAATTTATTAGTTCTCCAGTAGAGGACGTTATGTTGCATTATTTGCACTGCCTTACGAAGCGAGCCCATAGTATCTTGTATTTGGTTTTGGGGGGATACCTCGGATTCGTGGTTTGTTCACTGTGCCTCCATTCCTCAATTTTTTTATCATCCCATCCGATGACTTGTGGATGCAGTTTGTTAAATCGACCTGTTTTTGTTTAATTGCTTCGTGGATGTACTCCTCGGAACTGGGGTGGTCGTACTTCCATTTCATTTTGTACTCAATTACTCCTTTAGCGACTTCATCACGTGTACAGTCCTCGTTTACATGGTCTGGTACGTAGATGCTTAGATTCAGGTCTTTTCCTGATAGGTCGCTTGGAGTCCGAGAGACAGGTATCATCTCCGGTGCAGGTACGTGTGCATCCACACCAGAGGCCACTGTTGTCTCGTCTGTGGATGTTGGAGATTGGGGACAAGTGTTATCTCCGATGTGGGTACTTGTGCACCCACACCAGAGGCCACTGTTGTCTCCTCTGTGCTAGTTGAAATTTGGGGGACAAATATCATCTCCGGTGTGGGTACCTGTGCACCCACACCAGAGACCACTGTTATCTCCTCTATGCTAGTTGGAACTTGGGGGACAAATATCATCTCCGATGCGGGTACTTGTGCATCCACATTAGAGACTTCTGTTGTCTTCTCTGTGCTAGTTGGAGTCTGAGAGACACGTATATTCTCTGGTGCGGGTACTTGTGCACCCACACCAAAGACTACTGTTGTCTCCTCCGAGGTTGAGGTTGTTACCCTGAACAGTTTTGGGATGGGCAGATTGTGGTGGCGTAAGCATTTTTCGAGTATTGTTTGAAAGCAGCCTGGGTGCCGAACATCCTCCTCATGGGCGTGTTTGACAATCATGTTGGCTAATATGTCACGGTCATGCAGGTATCTGTCTCTGGTATTCAACAAGACTGTAGAGTCTGTAGTGGCTGCAGGGACCATAGTGACCGCAGAAATCGGGCTCCGTACCATCACTGTACCTCTGTATGACCGTGCAGTGACTGCAGAAGTCGGGGTCCCTATCGGCAGCACAGCCTTGTATGGTGATACTGATGTATTTGTGGCTATTTCTTGTGCTTCCTTGATTTTTTCCTTTCTTTTGGGACAGTGCATGAGCGGGTGGAGGGTGTGCTGCTGCCCCCTGGCTCTGTGTCGGCACACTTGCTTCCACTACCCTCCCCCTGAATATAATCCATGTACACCCGTCCCCGTTCCTCCTTGACTCCTCCCTCTTCTGCTTCAAGCCCTGCAGGAGCTTATTTTCCTGTTCCCTCTGCATTACCATGCGATCTGGGTGAATGAATACACTCCGAAATGCCTCGCTCCTTGCTAAGTTTTTTGCCTGCCGAAGAACATCCCATTTCTCCTCCTCACTCACTAGTGTGATCCTGAGGAGGCTAGGCTTATCCTCCTGCTTTGTCCTAGCCTCCTCACATCCTGAGGGGTTGCGTTAGTAGATGTATAAAAGGTGTAGAAAAAGCAAAAATCTACTTAATCTTATTAATTCACAAACTTAATACTCCCACACTTTACTACAGACGGGCAAGGGGGGACCTAGTTGAGGTGTATAAGCACCTCAGGGGGCACTACTCAGTTGAGTGTCCTTACTTGGAGCTGGCGGACGCTGGCCCCACAAGGGGTCACAGCTCAAGATTGAAGAAGCCGCAAGTCCAGAAAACCGTGAGGGCAAACTTTTGCGGAGTGAGGGTTGTAAACTCTTGGAACAATCTACCAGAGAGTGTTGTGACGGCACCGAGTGTGAGCTCTTTCAAGAGAAGACTTGACCAACACTGGAGCGGGTTCAGGTACATTCAGGAGCCGGTGCATGCCCAGTATTTGCCAACAGTGCGTGACAGAGACGTGACCGATCGCCCGGGCGGCTAACGAGCCGATCTTTTGGTGAAGAATATAAATGAAAAGAGACGTGACCGATCGCCCAAGTGGCTAACAAGCCGATCAGTGGCGAAGAGGATAAAACTAAACTAAACTAAAAAACATAGACATACATCCCTAATTGAAAAAAAACTCACCTTAGAACTAAACCCAGACCTAATTAAAATACTTTAGCCAATTTGTTTTCTTCCTGCTGAGGTGGCGTTGTAATTACCACGGTCGTACATGTTAGTTAATGTAAAATCAAACGATTCATATTATGCTCAATAGCCCACGAAACATGTAGTTATGAACTTTTGATTGAGTTTTCCATCTAAAGCATCCGTTTTCTTATTGCTTTAGGACGTCTGAGCCCTCCATTTTCTCCCAATTTCATGAATCTCCGGGACTGTTATTTCTTCAGAGCTCATACCATGTTCGTAGATTTGGAATTGAGTAAGAACGCAATGATATTATATTGGGTTTGATATATCTGATTACAGATGAAATACTCAAGATCCCTTCTGATTGATGTTGAAAGCTTAAACTGTATTTATTGTTAGTAAAACTTGTCAAATACGTGAGTGTTGAGTCTGCCAGTAAGTATGACGAAGTACGAATATCGCCCTTGGGAGATGCCTGCGTTTACAATTGCTATTGAAGTTAGATCTATGTGATGCCCAAAAATCAGAGAATCTGAAGTTTGTGGTTTAATGATTGTCAGTTATCAAGTTTTAAAATCCATTAATCTTCTGAAAAGAACATGTCAAACTCCTAATCTCCAAGACCTCAACCCATAGAGGGCCCTTGTCTGACATTACGCTGGTATCGTGAGAATGGCGTTAACAGTGTGTGTATTTGATGTCCATTTCACTTTTTCTTGCCAAGCTCAACCTATGATTAAAGTGTAACGATAAACGTAAGAAGTTCACCTAAGCCATAACATTGAGGGCCAATTGCAAGCACTGCCGTGGTGTACACCACTTTGTGGTATCTTTTTACTTTTATCCTCTTCACCACTGATCGGCTCGTTAGCCGCCTGGACTATCGGTCACGTCACTGTTACGCACTGTTGGCAAGTACTAGTCATGTACTGGCTCTCTGTTACGCACTGTTGGCAGGTACTGGGCATGCACCGGCTCCTGAATGTACCCGAACCTGCTCCAGTGTTGGTCAAGTCTGGTCTTGAAGGAACTCACACTCGGTACCGTCGCAACACTTTCTGGTAGATTGTTCCAAGACACAACTCTCACACTGAAAACGTTTACCCATACAGTTTTCTGGACTTGAGGCTTCTTCAATCTTGAGCTGTGACCCCTTGTGGGGCGAGAGTCCGCTAGCTCCAAGTAAGGACACTCGACTGTGTAGTGCCCCCTGAGATGCTTATACACCTCAGTTACGTCGCCCCTTGCCCGTCTGTAGTATAAGCTAGGCAAGTTCAGGCGCTCCAATCTCTCAGGGTAGTTGAGGTGCCAAAATGCAAACACCAGTCTGGTGGCTCTCCTTTGAACATTTTCAACCAACTGACAGTCCCTAGCATATCAGGTGGACCAGAAGGGTTGACAGAACTCCAGATGGGGGAAGCACTTCACTCCTGAAGATCGTTACGAGGGACGGACAGTCTAGATATCTGAACGACCTTCTTTTAAGACCCAATAATTTATTTGCCTGATCTACCTTCTTCTCGCAATGGCCCGAAAACTTCAGCTCATTGTCAACATACACACCTAGGTCTTTCTCAAATTCAGTCTCAAATGGTGCAGTTTCTTCACTCCGCTGGGACATATGATACGCCATATTACCGTTGGTACGTCCCAAGTGCATCCTCTTACACGTCGTGACATTGACTCAGCAGCCACTTCTTTGATCATTCGTGGAGCTCAAAGAGACCCTTCTACAGCTCTTCACAGTCGTAATACAATGGAAAATTTTTTTTTTTTTTCAAGAAGTGCCATGGTGGTTCCCGACCGTCGTTTAAAGAAAAATAATAATATGTTACGATTTCTCCAAGGCATATTTTCTGAAAATTCCAGAAACTGCATTTTTTCTGGTCAATTAATAATTTGGGGATTTTAGTCTCCAAATTTTTCTGTTCCGATTCTGGGAACCAATTCAGAGGTGAGGTTAGGTAGCAATTTCCCGAATCTTCCCAGGAACCGGAATGATTCCCCATTAATCAGGATACCAAGAATTATTTCTTCAGTATTGGTGAAAGGTGAATAGTCAGCTGTATCTCCACCTGTAAGTGAAAATAAAGGCATCAATATTGTGTAAGTTAAATTTGCAAATTCTGAAACATCTTCGATCGATCGATCGATGGATAAAGTAAAGTGTGAAGAAATCTTGATGCCGATGCGTTGATTGGTGGTGCGGGAACTGGACTTGAAGAATAATGGTGGAATTTGGAGGGACTTGGGGTTGGTGGATAGTGCAGAAGAAAAGCGAGGAAATTGGAAAATAGTAGTAGAATGATAGATCTTGGGGCTCAACCCAAGTGCTTCTGTTATCTCATGTTTGTGTTTCAGCTAAATTTCGTCTTAAGTGTTATATTTATGTCAGGTGTTTGTATGTTTAGCAACTATTACAATTTTATGCCTTTCATTTTCGTGTATTATGTCCTAGCCAATGGTGAGGAGTTAATATTTATAAGTTTCCAACACCAACATAATGTCGGTAATTTTTGTCTGTTAAAATAACAAAAAGAATAATAATTCCAATGGAAACTCAGATTTTTTTGGTTTGATATGCAACACACACTCAAAAAATTTATTTTGTTTTCCAATGTAGATTTTATGGTGATTCCAAAACCGTGATCTTTATTTTTTTAGGAAATTCAATGAAAAAAATTATAAGCCCTTGAAAATTTTAATGGTCTACAGTACATCAAAATATTAACCAAACCTATCTAACTTAACCTAACTGGAAAATATTGGTCAACTTAAAATCCTAAAATTCCTTTGATGACCGTAAAGATAATTATATCATGAATTTCATTTATATTGGAAGGCATTATTCATTTTTGTTGAAATCATGAACATACAAAGCCAATATACGGTATCTACACTTGATTCTACAACTGTCATTGGCAAAGTGAATTATTACCAACACTCCAAATGTTGCACTTTTTCTTCCAATACATTGAGTCACTAAGGGAATTAAAAAAAAAAAGAACATGATTTTATGTCACTGAAATTATCTTATAAGTAACTAATTGTCATTAAACTGATACACAAATGAAACATGCCCGGGAACTACCTGGCACTAGTTACCTGGCATATTTGCACATAGTAAAACATGAAATTTGGGTTACTAGGTATTCATACTTATGCAATATTTATGGTGGTAGTGTTGGACAATTATTAATTGCTCTCTTTACGAAAATTGGGTCGATATTATTTCTGATAAAGGATGTCAGTCACCATCCTAGAAAAAGCAGTTCTCACCACTCTTCAAATAGACCATTTATCACTTTTTTTTTAGCTTAATTTGATTTCCATACATTCCTACACATAGATGGCTTACCTTTAATGATGGTTAGGAGAATGTGGAGGATATAAGCGGCGATGAGGCAAGTAGAGATTGGCGGGTGCTCCCACACAAATATGGAATTCTTTTAAAAAGAACAATAAAATTCTTCATATGCAGTTCTATATGGAGGATATCTTATAAAAAATAGTATTTCTTTGCATTCAATTCTAGTTATTTTCTTTTGGTTTCAAAATATAGTTCCATAGTAGTGTTCATCGGGCGGAGGTGAGAGTACCACGGAAATTTCCAACGTTCCAATAACGAATCTATCTATATAAAACAAAGAAGCATATCTGTTTGTTTGTGTGTCCGCACGAGAATCTCGGAAACTACTTTACCGATCTGTCGTGATGAGGGATGGTGCTATATGTATTGATGATGGATGGTGTTATATGTAGTGATGATGGATGATGTTATAAGTAGTGATGATGAATGGTGTTATATGTAGTCATGATGGATGGTGTTATATGTAGTCATGATGGATGGTGTTATATGTAGTGATGATGGGTGGTGTTATATTTAGTGTGGATTAGACAATAAAATAATAACAGCTTAATGCAAAAAAAATATACCTTGCTGTACCTTTGTAGTGAAAAACATGGTGGAACTTACAAACACCGTTAATTAACTTTTGATGGAATAAGAAGTTTTGGGGCCTTAACAGTGAGACAATGTGGAGCCTCCCGGAGGGTGGCCTCCTACCATGTCGTCTGTTTGTTAGTGTGTCCGCACGAGAATCTCGGAAACTACTTTACCGATCTGTAGTGATGATGGATGGTGTTATATGTAGTGATGATGGATGGTGTTATATGTAGTGATGATGGGTGTTGTTATATGTAGTGATGATGGATGGTGTTATAAGTAGCTATGATGGATGGTTTTATGTGTAGTGATGATGCATGTTGTTATATGTAGTGATGACTGGGTTATGTTATAAGTAGTGATGATGGATGGTGTTATATGTAGTGATGATGGATGGTGTTATATGTAGTGATGATGGGTGTTGTTATATGTAGTGATGATGGATGGTGTTATAAGTAGCTATGATGGATGGTTTTATGTGTAGTGATGAAGGGTAGTGTTTTATGTAGTGATCGTAAACTACTTTTCCGATCTGTAGTGATGATGAATGGTGTTATATGTAGTCATGATGGATGGTGTTATATGTAGTGATGATGGATGTTGATATATGTAGTGATGATGGATGATGTTATATGTAGTGATGTTGGATGGTGTTATATGTAGTGATGATGGTTTATGTTATAAGTAGTGATGATGGATGGTGTTATATGTAGTGTAGATTAGACAATGAAATAATAACAGTTTAATGCTAAAAAAAATATACTTTGCTGTACCGTTGTAGTGAAAAACATGGTGGAACTTACATACACCGTTAATGAACTTGTAGGGGTATCGAGATATGAATGTCGTCTAGCACTCAGGATGAAAGGAAACTCTAATGTGGTTTTCTTGTATAATATATAAGTTATATGATAGACAGTCTGGTGCTGGAGGTGCTGTGTGGTGGGGGGCTGCTTGGTAGAGACGTGCTGTGAGTAGCTTGTCGAAGGAGGTAGGTGTGCAGGAGCTCCGTTAGAGAAGATGTTGCCTGTTGCTGGCCTCCTGGTTGAATGAATGCTGGACAGCTAGGAGCTTGCTGGAGGAGGTGTTGCATGTTCAGGAAGATGGGCCAGAATGAGAGTTGGTTGGTGAGGAAGCTCAGGGAAGGACATGCTCGCTGGCGGGAGCGAGGACCGCCAGGCAGGCGGAGGAGAGGCGAGGGTCGCCAGGCAGCGGCAGAGGAGGAGGTGTTGCTTGTTCAAGAAGATTGGTCCGACTGAATCTCAAGGGAGAGACAGAGCTTATATACACCCAGCAGCGGCTATGAGTCATGGTGGGAAAACCCGAGAAGTAGCCGGTGACTAGTTCCGTTGCTAAGATACGGCGGGCAATGGAATGCTGATACGCTTGGTTGCTAGGGAAGGCCGTAGCAGGTGGTGGCGTGGCAGTTTGTAGGGGAGACGCTTGGTTGCTAGGGAAGGCGGTAGCAGGTGGTGGCATGGCAGTTTGTAGGGGAGACGCTTGGTTGCTAGGGAAGGCGGTAGCAGGTGGTGGCGTGGCAGTTTGTAGGGGAGACGTCCACTACAAACTACTGATGGAAGACGAAGTTTTCGGGACTGAACAGTGAGACAATGTGGAGCCTCCCGGAGGGTTGTGTTCTACCGTGGTCTAGAGAATGAGTCCCCAGAGGGCGGCGTTTTTGCTAGTTGTATATATATATATATATATATATATATATATATATATATATATATATATATATATATATATATATATATATACATATATATATTTTTTTTAGCCCAGAGTGCTTCCGGCAAACCTACCATGTGGCTACCACAGCATGGTGTACACCACGGAAGTTCCTGCAATTGGCCCTGCAACTGTCCCTAACAGCGCGCTTCAGCGGATTCATTTGTTGCCAATGTTGGGTAGCACCGACCCCAGTGTACTCTTCACAATTATATGGGCCAAAGTATTAGTGTTGTACATGACTGAGGATGATTATTTCCAATAATAAAGATTGTTATGTGGGTTGTGAGTACACCATTCATATGTACTACCAACTAAGTTATAGTAAAAGTGCCATGTTGTTCCTTCCGAAATAACATGATGTTATAAACAATATGTTAAGTTGCGATATTGTCTAGTGTGTAAAATAACCATCTGTATGACAAAGGAAATAATATAATCATTCTTGAATGTTGTAACAAATCATTGAAGATCTATTTTGTTGCTTGTAAAGTAAAGCCTGAATGGCCCAGTCTTGTCTGAGTGTGTTAAATTGACATATTATTCACTTTTGCTGTTAATAAATATTGAATTAGTAAATTAAGAGTATCACAGCTCATCCCTTCTAACCATTGATTTTCAGAAAATACACATTATAGCTCACGTTCCTAAGCTCGCTACCACGCTACCTAACTGTTTGATAATATCAGTTTATTCTGATAAAAGCCTGGGTGGTAGCAGTCTACTTGTGTAAGAAGAGTAAATACTGAAAATTGTATGATAAGGAATGAAATGGTTTTCTCAGGTTCATCCATTGTATAAAACATAAATGAGCAATGATAAGAAAAAAATATAGAATAAAAAGAATATAATAAGGGAAAATATGAAATTATTATAAATACTAAAGAAAAGATAACTGGAGACTAAAAATCTCTCTTACACAGCTATAGAAAAAGTAATAAGAGTAGAATGTAAAATGGAAACTTTTGACAACAACCAAGCAGCTACCGAGTATAAAACACATTAAGTCCAATGCGCCTAACATGATATTGTACGATAACACCAGATTATTCAATAAAAACAATTAATATAATTATGGTCAGTAGGTTACTGAAATTCAACTTAAGATATTTAGAAATAAATTTTCAAAGCAACACAATTATTTTGCAGAAAACTAAAATTGTTTGCCTACTTAAGAGGATATTCTCCCTTTGGCTTCCTCAGTAAGAGCTACAGCTAAAACTTTTTAACTAGTTTTTACAACATTTAAAAGAAAAAATAAATATCACAGACAGTTAATCAATGCAGTTTATTGTAATTTTTTTTTAAACATGCTACTATTTTAGTAGTGATACAAAGAATATCACTGTTTTTACAAGTTGGTCACAGTATTGGCAGTGACACCACTTTTTCACATCTAGTTTATGGATGACCAATGTTTAAATAGTAGACTATAACTCCAAAACTACCCTCCTTTTTTCACAGCTTACCCAGCTTCCAACACTGGTACCAGTGGCTAGGGTCGTATGTACAGAAGCAGTAGATATCTCGCAAGTGTTGTTGAACTACCACTGGCTGTTCCGCCAGTCTCCAGTAATTTCCCGACGATCGGTTTCATTGTACAGACAAATAACAGGAAGTTAGATTTTCACCAGGTCACAGAAACACATTTGTGCACTGTATTCTCCCCATGTGTACTGCCCTGGCCCATGATACTGCCACAGATATGTGACATGTGAAGTATCTTACATGATTTAATGGGAGAATGAGAAGCCACATGCCGACTCTTACTCGGGTGATTTATTGTTGTTGTTATCGTAACACGTGCTTAACGCATTAGTGATTGCACAAGCCTAAACACATTCTAACTTTGGTAAGAAGTAACATAATATATAATGTATATATAATCAATAAAGGTAGCATATAAACATACACATATATAACACTATTTCTCCGTTTCAAAAAGAGAGCATGGCTGCTGCAAATCCTAAATAAACAAAACTTACAGAATTACATAAGGCAGGTAAGAAGAAAATAGAACACAATAAATATAACTAAACAGTTTTGAAAGGCCTATTCACAATTCAGATAATCATAGGTCTAATTTCATTACAGGTCGACAAACTCTGTTTGATCTTCTAGTGTCATGGTCACATTGACTGCTGATATATTTAACCAATGATTCTTATTAAACTCCACGACAGCAAAACAGGAGTGAGTTAGCGACCCCTGAGAAGACGTGTTTTTTCCCCATAGACACTACACTTGTGGACCCTCCCAGAGACCTGCCTTTGTGAAGACAGTTATCAATGCCTTGTTATTCCACTTTCTCCTGGGAAGCTCAATCTTGAATTAGTCTGTGTAAATCATCTCAAGTAATTCGCCAGACCTTTGTCAACTGAGGGTCATCTTTGAATGAGTAACAGTTAGTTTGTTTGTGATAATTGTCATTGCGTGAGTAGCGATCACTGGCAACTCAGGGGTATTTATACCCGTGCATCGCCAGGGAAAGCGCTCCCTGACGCTGCTCCAATGTTTCTCCAGATCCCATTGTGATTTTTGCATCGCTCAACAACTCAACAACGGCCTCGGATGTAGTAGAAACCCAGCAGGGATCATATACGAGACGATGGCACCTATGCTGCCTGATTAATGTGCTTCACTGCCTCGTTGGGCCAAACCCCAGACTCTCCATGTGTCTGGCTACCGACAACAACAACGGTCATGAGCCCCAGTGCTCTACCCTGGGTTACTCCTTGGAAGTGTAGGTCAACAGAGAGTGTTGTAACATGTATGTTAGGGATAATTAGTTGGAAATAATTATCCCATGTTGGGTAGTGGACCCCTGTATATGTTAGTGTCATTATTAACGAGCATGTTGAGTAAAGTAATCTACAATGGGTGCCATGTACTATGTATTGTGAGTAGGGCCAAGGAACTGGTCCTATTATGCCAGGCAATGTAACACCAGTAATGTTGTGTGCAGTAAGAATGTAAGATCTGAAAAATTACTGTTGGATAAGAAAATAAGTAAATAAGAAAATAAGTAAAGAAGAAAGTACGGAATTTGCAATAAGCCCAGGAGTTGAACCTGTTAGTTATATGATTAATACTATATATTTTCCCATTTGATTTCATATTAATAAATTTGCTCTAAGAGTACTTTAGGTGTATTCATTTCTCCCACAGTATCTTACCTTTATTTCCGTCTAAGTGACTTGATACCAGAATTACCATACCCATGTGCCTAGACCATCGACCACGCTACCAAAAGAATGTCCATGCCACCAAAAGAATAGGTGACAGAACAAAGAGAAGTAAGTAAGATGAGGGTGGTGTAGAGGTGTATGGAAACACGCACCCTCACATTGGTGTGCAGCTGGGATGTAATTTATATAGTATCAAGGTCAAGAGGAATAAATGTAATGCTGTGGGTAATTTGTGTTTAAATGTGAGTTGTAATAACCATTTCTCCGTGCAGACACCTAATCATTTTACTGTAACTAATGAATACTGTAGTGATGGGCTGTCAGACCACAGCTTACATCTCAAGGAAAGCCAGACTTGACCCGACATTAGGGGGGTCAAGTGTAAGGGTATCCCTCGCAGGTGCTCAAGGGTGTTACAAATCAACTAGCTCCCCTCCCATGTGACACGGATCCACAACAAACATGTAAGAAGGCACCAGCCGACTCTCTCCCAATATACAATAACCTACATCGCTGAAGAAGTCTACACTTGACCCGACATTAGGGAGGTCAAGTGTAGGGTAACTCACACGGCCCCACCTGATGACTTCTCCAGAAGATACAACTTATAGTCTCTGAAAACAGTCCAGACTTGACCCGACATTAGGGAGGTCAAAAGTATAGGGTAACTCTGCGGTTGACCAAGGGTTATAAATCAGCCAGGCTCCCCTCCCATGTGACACGGCCCCAACAAAACATGTAAGAAGGCACCAGCCGACTCTCTCCCAATATACAATAACCTACATCCCAGAGAAAGTCCAGACCTGACCTCACATTAGCCAGGTCAAATGTAACCCTCGAGCTCAAGTCAAGAGGCCACAAATCAACCAGGGCCTCTCATGTCACACGGCCCCACCTGATGACTTTTCCAGAAGATACAACTTATAGTCTCTGAAAAACGTCCAGACCTGACCCTACATTAGCGAGGGCAAATGTAAGGGGACCCTTCGCCGCACCCCCCCCCCCCCCCCGATCAGCTCAATCTGAGGGCTGGTCTTCCAATATATAGGACGTCCGAGCCCTCCCTCAGGGAGTTGTCTTGTAACCCTGGAGAGCCAGCTACCACGTCCCCAGTCCCGCTCCAGAGAAGCCCGCCACTAAGTGTAACGAAGTCTCAGCCGGGTCCATCGACAAAGTGCTGTCAACTCCACGTGTAACAGTAAGTGCTGGCTGTGTAGACTGTAGAAGTGCAGTGATCCGGAACCTCCCCAACGATCGACTTAGTGAAGTGCCCATTCTAATTGTGAGGTTAGGTTATACGAGAATCCCATAGTCTATCATAAATTGTGTACGAACCCCCCTATTAATCCCCCCTATTGAACTAGTAAAATAAAGCTGTAACACGCATTGGTGTTTTATATACTACACTTGTACTGTGCCTGTGTTAATATACAGTGTTGACATCACACCCTCGAGACACGCTACCATTTCCTCTCGCTATAATACTCTACTACTATAAACTCCTAACTTACCTCTTCATGTGAGATTTTGTCTCATTACAATACCTCAGAGTGCTAATAATCTTGTAATGTAATTTTTCCCAGTGTACAGTAGTTTGTTATTCTGTGCAAAATTTTTTGGAGGTTACGGAGATGTTGAAAACAGTTCACGGCAAATACTTTACTTGGAGTTAGGTTAGAACATTGGCCTCGAGAAAATTAGAAATCTGTTTTAAAGTAAAGTGTACAGTAAAATGTGAATACTTGTATTGTTCAAGTTCGGTATTGAAAAGTGTCTGAAAACAGAGGTTAGCTACCTAATTTTTTTTTTTTTTTTTGCAGTCTTTTGGTGAAATCTCAGAAAAGTGTTGGTTGTATGCCAAGGAATTTTTTTTTTTGGTGCCTCTCTGCACTGGTACCATAGCAATTGTTGTGATCACTCAAGTTAATGCTTTGTTATTTACAGACAATGAGGGACATTGAACATGTGCCGTGTTAAGAGTGTTGTGGACAGTGTTGATTTCTGAGTGTACCGGAAGGCCGTAATTGTATTAAGGTTATGTAACTGAGTGTTATTTGAAAATGACATATTTTGGAGTTATTGTTTTGATTTCAATTGGAAGTGTTTTAGTTATAAGTTGACGTCAGTTTTGACAAGTAAATTTATTTGTATAACACGAGTTGTGTTATATTCCCGAGTATATTGTATTTTTTGTATTGTTTCTACTAGTATGATTTTTAGTGCATAGAGCATTAGTTCTAGCAGTGTAGACTTACAGGCATTGTCATTAAGTGTGTTTTATGTTTATTTGAGATCTAATACATGTATAATTTCAGCAATTACTTTGATGAGTTGAGGACTCTGGTGATATGGACATCTGTAAAAGAACGCAATCTTTGAAAATTGATTGGTGAAAGTACATGTAAGGACCCCCCATTTGTGAGTACAACAGAGTAAATTGTGAAGTGATAACAGTGTGAAATCATTGCAATTGAAAAGACAGTGAATATTTGTTGAGTACCGAGGGGACAGTCTCGTAAAGTATTACAGTATTACCACTTTATTTTTGTGAGCGTGACTCTCAGTAATGGAAATGTCTATGATTCTTTTTTAAGTTTGATTTGTTAGAGTATAGCGTAATTCCGGAAGAGTTAATACAGTGTTGCACCCTACAGAGATTGACAACAACAAGTACAATTGCCTTTGAGTGGGCACAGTAAGTTTGTCTTGAAAAGTGACAACAGAGTACAGTGATGTTTTTCTCGTGTGTTCATCAGTGAAGCAGTAAAGTACAAGTTCACATTTCAGTATTATCACTACAGGTAATGAGTAATAAGTTGAGTAGTAATTTGTGCAATAATTTTGAGCCAGTATCTCAAGTGTTTTCATGTATTAGGACAGTTAGGAAGTAATCCATTTGTTTTTGAAGTGTGCACTGTGCCCGTGTTGTGTAGTACAGTGAGTTGTGACCTCCAGGTATGATGGCAGTCACAAGAGAACAATTAAGGGCAGTCAGCTCAGATCCTGTATCCAGTAAGTTGAAGTGTAGACTTGAGAAATATGAGGGTGGAGACATGTTCATTCTCAGGAATGACACCCTGGTTTCACCACCAGTTGCTTCATCAGGTGCATGGCCTGATGGACAAGGAAGTGTAGAAAAGAAGTAATGTGGAATGCCTCTCTTGCTAGTTATGTGAGAGACGAGCATCAGTGTTACCGAGATTTCTTTAAAGGGCTGTAGACTTTGACTGGAATGCATTGGTTGTTGATGTGCATGGTGAAGAGTGATGTTTTGCATACTTGTGTTGCAATCGAGAAGTACAACTGGTAAGTGAGTATGTTGTTTGCCATGTGAGTTGTGAAATGTGTTGTATTGGGAATGTTTGTGAATATGTAGATGTTTGTGCTTTTTTTTTAGATGGGGATTGTCAAGTGCAGTAGACACCGAGATTGGAAGATGGATTGGCAGTTATGCAATCAGCTGATGGGTATCTGTTACTAGTTGAGTAAAGATACCAGCTGAGAGTTCTTAAGTTTTGCCGGTAAAGCACTAGCTAGGCTTATTGTGGGTGTGTATAGGAGTAATGTTCGTGACTTTTAGGTGGAGTCAGGCCTCGACGGGGCGCTGATTTCACCACATGGCAAATGCCATAAGTACAGATAGTTTTAGGTTGGCTGTACTCCCATAAGGACCGTTAGGATGTGCATGTACTCTTAGGAATTTCCGCTCGTTCGGGATCCTTCGAAGGTTGCTGCCTTTCGCGAGTAGGACAGGGCTCTTTAGTTTAAAGCCAAACATGTCATTCCTTCGACTTGATGGGGTCTGTTCATCTACATCCTAGCTTGAGAAGTCTAAGTTAAATCTCAGTCGTGTCGAGTAAGCATTTGATCAGTCTCCTCTTTGAATTTTGATATGAGAAACTGTATCTTCAGAGTGTGTATTATGTAACAAATATTTATGTTATGTATGTAACCCCATTTTTATGTTTTTCTTTATTATTGTATTATTCCCCTATGTATGTTTAATTACTTGTATTTTGTTTCCCTATGCCATGTTGTCTATGATAATAGATTGTTTTTTTTAGCTACCGTTTATCCCATGTATGTAACCATTTTTTATTTTGTATGCTTTTGTACCAGATACCTGTAATAGTCCTGATGTGTTTTATGAGTGTATGTAGTGTGAAACCGTGACGAAAGGTAACAGTTGTTTAAAGAATCTGTGTAATTACTGTACATGTTTAGCGAACGTTACCGCTTAATAAGAATGTCGGGAAACGGGAGAGCTTTGTCATGGTCACGTTGACTGCTGATCTATTTAACCAATGATTCTTATTAAACTCCACGACCGCAAAACATGAGTGAGTTAGCGACCCCTGAGACGAAGTGTTTTTTCCCCATAGACTCTACACCTATGGTCCCTCCCAGAGTCCCGCCTTTGTGAAGACAGTTATCAATGCGTTGTTATTCCACTTTCTCCTGGGAAGCTCAATCTTGAATTATTCTGTGTAAATCAACTCAAGTAATTCGCCAGACCTTTGTCAACTGAGGGTCATCTTTGAATGAGTACCAGTTAGTTTGTTTGTGATTATTGTCATTGCGTGAGTAGGGATCACTGGCAACTCAGTGGTATTTATACCCGTGCATCGCCAGGGAAAGTGCTCCTTCACGCTGCTCCAATGTTTCTCCAGATCCCATTGTGATTCTTGCATCGCTCAACAACTCAACAACGGCCCCGGATGTAGTAGAAACCCAGCAGGGATCATATACGAGACGATGGCACCGATGCGACCTGATTAATGTGCTTCACTGCCTCGTTGGGCCAGACCCCAGACTCGCCATGTGTCTGGCTACCGACAACAACAACGGTTGTGAGCCTCAGTGTTCTACCCTGGGTTACTCCTTGGAAGTGTAGGTCAACAAAGAGTGTTGTAACATGTATATTAGGGATAATTAGTTGGAAATAATTATCCCATGTTGGGTAGTGGACCCCTGTATATGCTAGTGTCATTATTAACGAGTATGTTGAGTAAAGTAATCTACAATGGGTGCCACGTACTATGTATTGTGAGTAGGGCCAAGGAAATGGTCCTATTATGCCAGGCAATGTAACACCAGTAATGATGTGCGCAGTAAGAATGTAAGATCTGAGTAACTACTGTTGAATAAGAAAATAAGTAAATAAGAAAATGAGTAAAGAAGAAAGTACTGAGTCTGCAATAAGCCCAGGAGTTAAACCTGTTACTTATATGATTAATACTACATCTTTTCCCCTTTGATTTCATATTAATAATTTTGTTCTTAGAGTACTTTAGGTGTATTCATTTCTCCCACAGTATCTTACCTTTATTTCCGTCCAAGTGACTTGATACCAGAATTACCATACCCATGTGCCTAGACCCTCGACCATGCTACCAAAAGAATGTCCATGCTACCAAAAGAATAGGTGACAGAACAAAGAGAAGTAAGTAAAATGAGGGTGGTGTAGAGGTGTATGGAAACACGCGCCCTCACACTAGGACTATTCCTGCCATCAAGTTTTACAGGGGTTTCACTTGCACTCTGTTCATTTTCAGTGACATACGTATCATCAGTACAGTCAGTTGACACACTGAGTGGATGCTGGGAAACAACATCTTTGACCTCACCACCATGGTGATCATCTGCAACTGTGTCAAATTTATCATCATGTTCTGGTGCTACATTCATCTCGTCATGTGCCTCAATGATGTAATCCACATGAACATATCCACTTTGCATGTACAGTACCATAACCTTTAGCCATGTTCCTAACTCTCACCCTATCATTTACCCTGAACACTATTTCGCTGGAACTCTTATCATGATACATTTTTTGTTGAGCTTGTTTCCTCTCTACAACTTCAAACAGACTTGGCTTAACTAAACTTAATCTTGTTCTCAACTGTCTCTTCATCATTAACTCTGCAGGAGTACATCCCGTCACACTATGTGGTGAAGAAATTTGATAGTCTGTGTTTCATTGATTTTCCTACAGTTCCTTGATTGTTTGCTTGGAAAGTGCTTCCTTTACAATTCTAACTCATCTCTCAGCTGCACCATTAGAGGCAGGATGATAGGGTGGAGTCAGCACATGCTTTACACCGTTGAGTCTCATGAAGTTTTTAAACTCTAATGATTGGAATGGAGGACCATTGTCAGACACTACCTCTTCTGTTCAGCAATTATTAATCTTAATACATCAATGGTGCTAACAGCATTAGTACTGTACATGTGCTTAACATCAATCCAGTTTGAATGACTGTCAATTAATACAAGAAATTTGTCTGTTCCCTTATCACAGAAGTCAATGTGTACTCTTTGGAAGGGACGGGCAGGCCATTTCCAGGGTTTCAAAGGTGTGCTGGCTGGCATACTCCTAACACCCTCACAAACAGAGCACTCACCTACCATCATTTCTATTTCACCATCCAGTTTAGGCTACCATACAAAACTTTTGGCCAATGCTTTCATAGCACATATACCTGGATATTCAAAATGCAGTTCATTCAAAATTTCCCTCTAAAACACTGTGGAATTAACACTCTCATACCCCACAACACACATCCCTGTTCTACTGAAAATTGATATCTCCTTAAATGATACGGTTGAAAGTCTAAGGATGGACAAATCTCTGGCCATCCATTTAGTGTATACTCCAGGACTCTTCCTAACACTACGTCTTTCCTAATTTCCTGAGCAATCATTCTGGAGGTGACTGGAAAATCTTTTGCTAACATGGTTACAGCATAAACCTTAGGCTGTACTCCATTATTTGATCCAGTACATGACAACCTGGACAAAGCATCTGAACGTCTTTACTGTATCTAATAGTCATGTGCAGACAATACCACAGCCCATCTCTGCATTCTTGCTGCAGCAAGTGTAGGAACACGGTAGGAGGCCACCCTCCGGGACGCTCCACATTGTCTCACTGTTAAGACCACAAAACTTCTTCTTCCGTCAATAGTTCATTAACGGTGTATGTAAGTTCCACCATGTTTTTCACTACAACGGTACAGCAAGGTCTATTTTTTTAGCATTAAACTGTTACTATTTTATTGTCTTATAGACACTAAATATAACACCACCCATCATCACTACCTATAACACCATACATCATCACTACATATAACACCACCTATCATCACTACATATAACAACATCCATCATCACTACATATAACATCATCCATCATCACTACACAAAACACCATCCATAATCAATACATATAACATCATCCATCATCACTACATATAACACCACCCATCATCACTACATATAACAACATCCGTCATCACTACATATAACACCATCCATCATCACTACATATAACACCATCCATCATGACTACATATAAGACCATCCGTTATCACTACATATAACATCATCCATCATCACTACATATAACACCATCCATCATCACTACATATAGCACCATCCCTCATCACGACAGATCGGTAAAGTAGTTTCCGAGATTCTCGTGCGGACACACAAACAAACAGATATACTTCTTTGTTTTATATAGATAGATTCGTTATTGGAACATTGGAGATTTCCGTGGTATTCTCACCTCCGCCCGATGAACACTACTATGGAACTATATTTTGAAACCAAAGGAAAATAAGTAGAATTGAATGCAAAGAAATACTATTTTTTATAAGATATCCTCCATATAGAACTGCATATGAAGAATTTTATTGTTCTTTTTAAAAGAATTCCATGTTTGTTTGGGAACACCCGCCAATCTCTACTTGCCTCATCGCCGCTTATATCCTCCACATTCTCCTAACCATCATTAAAGGTAAGCCATCTATGTGTAGGAATGTATGGAAATCAAATTAAGCTAAAAAAAAGGGGATAAGTGGTCTATTTGAAGAGTGGTGAGAGCTGCTCCATCTAGGATGGTGAATGACATCCTTTATCAGAAATAATATCGACCCAATTTTCGTAACGAGCGCAATTAATAATTGTCCAACACTACCACCATAAATATTGCATTAGTATGAATACCTAGTAGCTCAAATTTCATATTTTACTATGTCCAATTATGTATCAGTTTAATGACAATTAGTTACTTATAAGATAATTTCAGTGACATAAAATCATGTTCTTTTTTTTTTAATTCCCTTAGTGACTCAATGTATTGGAAGAAAAAGTGCAACATTTGGAGTGTTGGTAATAATTCACTTTGCCAATGACAGTTGTAAAATCAAGTGTAGATACCGTATATTGGCTTTGTATGTTCATGATTTCAACAAAAATGAATAATGCCTTCCAATATAAATGAAATTGATGATATAATTATCTTTACGGTCATCAAAGGAATTTTAGGATTTTAAGTTGACCAATATTTTCCAGTTAGGTTAAGTTAGATAGGTTTGGATAATATTTTGATGTACTGTAGACCATAAAAATTTTCAAGGGCTTATAATTTTTTTCATTGAATTTCCTAAAAAAATAAAGATCACGGTTTTGGAATCACCATAAAATCTACATTGGAAAACAAAATAAATTTTTTGAGTGTGTGTTGCATATCAAACCAAAAAAAAATTTGAGTTTCCAATTGGAATTATTATTTTTTATATTATTTTAGCAGACAAAAATTATCTACATTATGTTGGTGTTGGAAACTTATACACATTTACCCTCATAAATAAAGATGTTTCAGAATTTGCAATTTTTACTAACACAATATTAATGCCTTTATTTTCACTTACAGGTGGAGATACAGCTGACTATTAACCTTTCACCAATACTGAAGAAATAAATCTTGGTGTCCTGATTAATGGGGAATCATTCCGGTTCCTGGGAAGATTCTGGAATTTGCTACCTAACCTAACCTCGGAATTGGTTCCCAGACTCGGAACAGAAAAATTTGGGGACTGTAAAATCCACAAATTATTCATTGACCAGAAAAAATGCAGTGTCTGGAATTTTCAGAAAATATGCCTTCGAGAAATCATAACATATTAATATTTTTCTTTAAACGACGGTCGGTAACCACCCTTCTTGAAAAATAAAAAAAATTTCTTTCATTGTATTACGACTGTGAAGAGCTGTAGAAGGGTCTCTTTGAGCTCCACGAATGATCAAAGAAGTGGCTGCTGAGTCAATGTCACGACGTGTAAGAGGATGCACTTGGGACGTACCAACGGTAATATGGCGTATCATATGTCCCAGCGGAGTGAAGAAACTGCACCATTTGAGACTGAATTTGAGAAATACCTAGGTGTGTATGTTGACAATGAGCTGAAGTTTTCGGGCCATTGCAAGAAGAAGGTAGATCAGGCAAATAAATTATTGGGTCTTAAAAGAAGGTCGTTAAGATATCTAGACGGTCCGTCCCTCGTAACGATCTTCAGGAGTGAAGTGCTTCCCCCATCTGGAGTACTGTCACCCCGTCTGGGCCCCGGGATATGCTAGGGACTGTCAGTTGGTTGAAAATGTTCAAAGGAGAGCCACCAGACTGGTGTTTGCATTTTGGCATCTCAACTACCCTGAGAGATTGGAGCGCCTGAACTTGCCTAGCTTATACTACAGACGGGCAAGGAACCACGAAACTGAGGTGTATAAGCATCTCAAGGGGCACTACACAGTCGAGTGTCCTTACTTGGAGCTGGCGGACTCTCGCCCCACAAGGGGTCACAGCTCAAGATTGAAGAAGCGGCAAGTCCAGAAAACTGTAAGTGCAAACTTTTTCGGTGTGAGAGTTGTGTCTTGGAACAATCTGCCAGAAAGTGTTGCGACGGCACCGAGTGTGAGTTCCTCCAAGACCAGACTTGACCAACACTGGAGCAGGTTCAGGTACATTCAGTGTAACGACCACGGTCGTACATGTCAGTTAACGCCAAAATCAAATGATTCATATTACGCTCAATAGCCCACAAAACATGTACCTCTGCTTTTATTTTGAGTCCTCCAACTGAGGAGTTCGTTTTCTCGTCACTTCAAGACGCCTCAGTCCTCCGTTATCCCATTTTCTCTGACTCACTGAAACCAACCTCTCTATATAATGTATTTGAATGTGAGAGAGAACCCCCTGGTTTAGAGTCAGCTTAGATATGTCTGTTTACAGTGGGAACATTCAAGATCCATTGTGAGTGGTGTTGAACGCTTCAACTGTCCTTATTGTTGGTAAGACGTGTCAAGTAAGTGAGTGTTGAGTCTGCCAGGACCAACGATACCCATCGGTTTCGTTCCCTAAGAATATCCATGAGTTTCTGATCGCGCCTGGAGTTAGATCATTTTGTCGCCCCGACATCAGAGAATCTGATGTTTATAGTTTAATTAGTGTCAGTTATCTATTTAAGAAAGTCATTAATTTCCTGAACTATTCTGTCAACTGGTATAATCTCCAAGATCTAACGTCTCCCTGTGAATAGTTCCTTGTTCGCCTCAAGCCTGAGCTTGCAGAGTTGATGTTATCAACGTGTATATTCCACCTTTTCCTGGCAAGCTCAACCTCTGATTAGATTATATGAATAGACATAGGAAATTACCCTGATCAGGAATACCAGAGTTCATAATTAAGTATACGGTGATCCAACATGGTAGAGAAGGTATGTTGTTGGTAAGATTGACCTTTCTGGCATGAAAGTGGAGGCCCAAGCTGCCCAGCAGGTGCACGTATATACCTCTACACGAGGGAGAATCACGCATTCATGACTCTTCTTCCACGTCTACAGGTATGTTCACGTGTGTTCCACGCCGCCATATTAACTCAGTTTAACTTAGTCATTTTTGGTGAATATCAGTGTTCATGTTTCAACATAGTACCTTCAGTGCCAATTAAGTCAAGTAAAGTAGAGCTCTAGCTATCGTCTGAACCGTTGCCAGACGTATGTTTTGTATAGTTGAAGTTAATTATTACGCATTCGTGACTCTTCTTCCACGTCTACAGACGCGGATGTGTTAGCCACTCTCCTGAAGGTCGATAGCTACCTATGGGCACCATGGTTCTTGAAGACTGTCTCTGAGGGCGCATTTAGAATCCGAGGACACGATTTCCCGGGAAGCGCCCTCACCACTCTGCCAGTGTGTAACGAGTCAACCTCCCTGAGTGCACCTAGCGAGCGAGCCCTCAGCTTGGCGGTCGCTGTAAACAACTCTGGCCCACTGACTCGGTCATATGATCATGGTCTACCTACTGTTCTTGGTTATATGTATGGAGCCGTATTAATATCCATGCTTAGGGATGACTAGCAGAAATATAGTCATCCCAGGTTAAGTATTGAACCACTGAATGAGAGTTCAAGGTACCAGGTTGTTCCTTGCAAACTAACAGGAGGTATTGTATGTTACTATAATTGTGGAATTGCCCAGTGTGTTATGTATTCATCTGTAGTACCCATGAAATAATAACCTGAGAGTATGAGGTTCTAACCACGAATTGAGTAGGTAATTTGTTCCTTGTTAAAGCAAGACCTGCGGGTCCAGGGTTATTGACAGTGTGTAAGCATTTCTAAATCTTACTTGTCACAGAAATACTACAACAGTGTCCAATAAAGTAATGAGTATTTGGAGGTGTTTAATGAGGTAATAAGTTCTTGAAGTGTTTGATGACTTAATAAGTTAATTTCGGTTCTGTTTAGCCTGAGTGAATCTAAGATGCATCTTCTCCACTCACTGTGTTAATAAACATTGAATTAGTAATCTGAGTATCACCACTCTACTCCTTCTAAACATTGGTTCCCAGAAAATAATACTTACTCACGTGCCTATACATCTACCACACTACCCAAAACCCTTCCATGAGTTCTGTTATATAATGAAAAGTCTGGGTGGTGGCAGCTACCCTTTGTAAGTATAAAAAGTGTTGTACTAAGAATAACATGGTTCCCCAGACTAACCCATGTATAAGAATAGACATAAAGCAAAGTATACTTCAGAAAGGTAAGAACATTGAAACAGAATACAATCTATATGACAGGAAATGAAAAGAAAGAACATTGACTTGGAAAACATAAGCAGAGAAGCATAAGAGTTACTTATATAAGAATATAAGGTATAGAGATAAAGAACAGATAAGAATATAAGTAAGAATATATAAGAATAAATATATATACGTAAAGAATGGAAGAAGAATAAGTATATAAAACAGGGTACTCATTGGAAGAAGGCTACATAGAACAAATAAGTATATGAGTAAATAGAATACTAACAGAAAAGAATAGCTGGATGGTAAATTATTGAAAAGAGAAAAGACGGCCCGTTACATCAGGAGCCGGTGCATGCCCAGTACCTGCCAACAGTGCGCAACAGAGAGCCAGTACATGACTAGTACTTGCCAACAGTGCGTAACAGTGACGTGACCGATAGTCCAGGCGGCTAACGAGCCGATCAGTGGTTGAAGAGGATAAAAGTAAAAATATACCACAAAGTGGTTTACACCACGGCAGTGCTTGCAATTGGCCCTCAATGTCATGGATGAGGTGAATTTCTTACGTTTATTGTTACACTTTAATCATAGGTTGAGCTTGGCAAGAAAAAGTGAAATGGACATCAAATACACACACTGTTAATACCATTCTCACGATATCAGCGTTATGTCAGACAAGAGCCCTCTATAGGTTGAGGTCTTGGAGATAAGGAGTTTGACATGTCCTTTTCAGAAGATTAATGGATTTTAAAACTTGATAACTGACAATCATTAAACCACAAACTTCAGATTCTCTGATTATTGGGCATCACATAGATCTAACTTCAATAGCAATTGTAAATGCAGGCATCCGCCAAGGGCGATATTCGTACTTCGTCAATCTTACTGGCAGACTCAACACTCACTTATTTGACAAGTGTTACTAACAATAAATACAGTTTAAGCTTTCAACATCAATCAGAAAACATCTTGAGTGTTTCATCTGTAATCAGATATATCAAACCCAATATAATATCATTGCGTTCTTACTCTATTCGAAATCTACGAACATGGTGTATCTGCATTTATATAGATTAAGTGTAAATGCATTTATATAGATTAGGTGTATCTGCATTTACATAGATTAGGTGTATATGCATTTATATAGATTAAGTGTATCTGCATTTATATAGATTAGGTGAATCTGCATTTATATAGATTTGCCGAATCGGCATTTATGTAGATTAGGTGTATTTGGATTTATATAGATTAGGTGGACCTGCCTTTATATCGATTAGATGTACCTGCATTTATATAGATTAAGTGTAAATGCATTTATATAGATTAGCTGTATTTGCATTTGTATAGATTAGGTGTATCTGCATTTATATAGATAAGCTGTATTTGCATTTATATAGATTAGGTGTATCTGCATTTATATAGATTAGATGTATATGTATTTATATAGATTAGGTGTATATGCATTAAATAGATTAAGTGTATAAGCATTTATATGGATAAGGTGTATCTGCATTTATATAGATTAAGTGAAAATGCATTTATATAGATTAGGTGTATCTGCATTTATATAGATTAATTATATATGCATTTATGTACATTAGGTATCTACATTTATACAGATTAGTAGTATATGCATTTATATAGATATGGTGTATCTGCATTTATACAGATTAAGTGTATATTCACTTATATACATAAGGTGTGTATGCATTTATGTATATTAGGTGTACATGCATTTATGTACATTAGGTGTATATGCATTTATATAGATTAAGAGTATATGCATTTATATGGATAAGGTGTATCTGCATTTATATAGATTAAGTGAAAATGCATTTATATAGATTAGCTGTATTTGCATTTATATAGATTTGGTGTATCTGCATTTACATAGATTAGGTATATATGTATTTATATAAATTATATGTACATGCATTAAATAGATTTAGTGTATATGCATTTATATAGATTAGGTGAATATGCATTTATATACATTTGGGGTATATGCACTTATATAGATTAGGTGTATATGAATTTACATATATTAGGTGTATCTGCGTTTATATTGATTAGGTGTACCTTCATTTATGTAGATAAGGTGCATTTGCATTTATATAGATTAGATGTATCTGCCTTTATATAGATCAAGTGTATATGCATTTATATAGATTTGGTGTACCTGCATTTATATAGATTTAGTGTACTTGCATTTATATAGATTAGCTCTCTTTGCATTTACATAGATTAGATGTATATGCATTAAATAGATTAAGTGTATATCCATTTATATAGATTAATTGTATATTCATATATGTACATTAGGTATCTACATTTATATAGATTAGTAGTATCTGCATTTATATAGATATGGTGTATCTGCATTTATACAGATTAAGTGTATATTCACTTATATACATAAGGTGTGTATGCATTTATGTAAATTAGGTGTATATGCATTTATGTACATTAGGTGTATATGCATTTATATAGATTTGGTGTATATGCATAAAAATAGATTAGGTGTATATGCATTTATATAGATTAGGTATATATGCATTTATATAGATTAGGTGTATATGCATTTATTTTAGATTCGGTGTATATGCATTTATGTACATTAGGTGTGTATGCATTTATATAGATCAAGTGTATATGCATTTATGTACATTAGGTGTATATGCGTTTACATAGATTAGGTGTATCTGCATTTATATGATTAGTTGTATATGTATTTATGTAGATTATGTATATATGCATTATATAGATAAAGTGTATATGCATTTATATAGATTAATTGCATATTCATTTATGTACATTAGGGATATACCTTTATATAGATTAGTAGTATCTGCATTCATGCAGATTAGGTGTATATGCACTTATATACATAAGGTGTGTATGCATTTATATAGATTAAGTGTATATGCATTTATGTACATTAGGTGTATATGCATTTCTATATATTAGGTGTATATGCATTTATATAAATTAGGTGTACATGCATTTATATATATTAGGTGCATATGCATTTATATAGATTAAGTGTATATGCATTTATATAGATTAGGTGTATCTGCATTTATATAGATTAGATGTATATGTATTTATATAGATTAAGTGTATATGCATTTATATATATTAGGTGTATCTGCATTTATATAGATTAGATGTATATGTATTTATATAGATTAATTGTATATTCATTTATGTACATTAGGTATCTACATTTATATAGATTAGTTGTATCTGCATTTATAAAGATATGGTGTTGTAGTGGACGTCTCCCCTACAACTGCTTACAACTGCGTAGCCACGCCACCACCTGCTACGGCATTCCGACGTGCCGTCTCCTAGCAACCAAGCGAGAGCTGACGCTAGATGGTACGGTTGCTTAGCAACGAAACCAGTCACCGGCGACTTTCTGGGTTTTCCCAACATGACTCATAGCGGCTGCTGGGTATATAAGGTCTGTCTCTCCATTGAGATTTATTCTGACCATTCTTCTTGAACAAGCAACACCTCCTCCGCCGCTGCCTGGCAGCCCTCGCATCTCCTCGCCTGCCTGGCGGTCCTCGCTCCCGCCAGCGAGTATGGCGACCCACCAGCTGTCCTTCTCTGAGCTTCCTCGCCAACCAGCTCTCATTCTGGCCCATCTTCCTGAACAAGCAACATCTCCTCCAGCAAGCTCCTAGCTGTCCAGCATTCATTCAACCAGGAGGCCAGCAACAGGCAACATCTTCTCTAACGAAGCTCCTGCACATCTACCACCTTCAACACGCTACTCACCTAACGTCTCTACTGACCAGCTCCTCACCACACGGCACCTCCAGCACCAGACTGTCTATCATATAACTTATATTATACAAGAAAACCACATTAGAGTTTCCGTCCATCCTGAGTGCTAGACAACATTAATATCACGATACTCCTACAGTGTATCTGCATTTATACAGATTAGGTGTATATGCATTTGTATAGATTATGTGTATATGCATTTATGTACATTAGGTTTATATGCATTTATATAGATTGGGTGTGTCTGCATTTATATAGATTATGTGTATTTGTATTTATATAGATTAGGTGTATATGCATTAAATAGATTAAGTGTATATGCATTTATATAGATTAATTGTATATTCGTTTATATACATTAGGTATCTACATTTATATAGATTAGTAGTATCTGCATTTATATAGATTAGGTGTATATGCATAAAAGTAGATTAGGTGTACATGCTTTTATATAGATTAAATGTATATGCATTTATATAGATTAGATGTATATGCATTTATATAGATTAGGAGTATCTGCATTTATAGAGATTAGTTCTATCTGCATTTATATAGATTAGCTGTATTTACATTTATATAGATTTGGTGTATTTCCAAATGTATATAAATGCAGATACACCTAATCTATATAAATGCATATACACTTAATCTATATAAATGCTTATACACCTCTGACGCTTCCAGGTACACCTCTGACACTCCCAGGTACACATCCGACACTCTCAGGTACACTTCTCACACTCCCAGGTACACCTCCGACACTCCCAGGTACACCTCTGACACTCCCAGGAACACCTCTGACACTCCCAGATACACCTCTGATACTCTCAGGTACTCCACTGACATTCCCTGGTACAACTCTGACACTCCCAGGTACACCTCTGACACTCCCAGGTATACCTCTGACACTCCCAGGTACATCTCTGACACTTCCAGGGACACCTGTGACACTGCCAGGTACACCTGTGACACTTCCAGGGACACCTCCGACACTCCCAGGTACACCTCCGACACTCCCAGTTACACCCGACACTCCCAGCTACACCTCTGACACTCCCAGGTACACCTCCGATACTCTCAGGTACACCTCCGATACTCCCAGGTACACCTCTGACACTCCCAGGTACTCTTCTGACACTCCCAGGTTCACCTCTGACACTCCCAGGTACACCTCTGACACTCCCTGGTACACCTCTGACACTCCTAGGTACTCCTCTGACACTCCCTGGTACACCTCTGACACTCCCAGGTACACCGCTGACACTCCCAGGTACACTTCAGACACTCCCAGGTACACCTCAGACACTCCCAGGTACACCTCTGACACTCCCAGGTACACCTCCGACACTCCATGGTACACCTCTGACACTCCCAGGTACACCTCTGACACTCCCAGGTACACTCTGACACTGCCAGGTACACCTCTGACACTCCATGTACACCTCAGACACTTCCAGGTACACCTCAGACACTCCCAGGTACACCTCTGACACTCCCAGGTACACCACTGACACTCCCAGGTACACCTCGACACCACCAGGTACACCTGTTACACTCTCTGGTTCACCTCTGACACTCCCAGGTACACCTCAGACACTCCCAGGTACATCTCTGACACTCCCATGTACACCTCTGACACTGCCATGTACACCTGTGACACTCCCAGGTACATCTCCGACACTCCCTGGTACCTCGCTGACACTCCCAGGTAGATCTCTGACACTCCCATGTACATCCCAGACACTCCCAGTTACACCTCTGACACTCCCAGGTACACCCCTGACACTCCCAGGTACACCCCTGTCACTCCCAGGTACACCTCAGACACTCCCAGGGACCTCTGACACTCCCAAGTACACCTCTGACACTCCCAGGTACACCTCTGACACTCTCAGGAACACATCCGACACTCCCAGGTACACCTCTGACACTCCCAGGTACACCTCTGACACTCCCAGGTACTCCTCTGACACTCCCAGGTACTCCTCTGACACTCCCTGGTACACACCTGACACTCCCAGGTACACCACTGACACTCCCAGGTACACCTCTGGCACTCCCAGGTACACCTTTGACACTCTCAGGAACACCTCCGACACTGCCAGTTACACCTCTGACACTCCCAGGTACACCTCTGACACTCCCAGGTACACCTCTGACACTCCCAGGTACACCTCTGATACTCCCAGGTATACCTCTGACACTCCCAGGTACACCGCTAATACTCCCAGTTACACCACTGACACTCCCAGGTACACTGCTGACACTGCCAGGTACACCTCTGATACTCCATGTACACCTCAGACACTTCCAGGTACACCTCAGACACTCCCAGGTACACCTCTGACACTCTTAGGTACACCACTGACACTGCCAGGTACACCTCTGACACTCCATGTACACCTCCGACACTCCCACGTACACCTCTTACACTCCCTGGTTCTCCTCTGACACTCCCAGGTACACCTCAGACACTCCCAGGTACACCTCAGACACTTCCAGGTACACCTCTGACACTCCCAGGCACATCTCTGACACTCCTAGGTACACCCATGACACTCCCAGGTACACCTCTGACACTCCCAGGTACTCCTCTGACACTCCCTGGTACACACCTGACACTCCCAGGTACACCAATGACACTCCCAGGTACACCTCTGACACTCCCAGGTACACCTCTGACACTCCCAGGTACACCTCAGACACTCCCAGGTACACCTCTGACACTTCCAGGTACACCTCTGACACTTCCAGTTACACCTCTGAAACTCCCAGGTACACCTCTGACACTCCCAGGTACACCTCTGACACTCCCAGGTACATCTCTTTCACTCCCTGGTTCTCCCCTGACACTCCCAGGTACACCTCAGACACTCCCAGGTACACCTCAGACACTCCCAGGTACACCTCTGACACATCCAGGTACACCCCTGACACTCCCAGGTACACCCCTGACACTCCCAGGTACACATCTGACACTCCGAGGTACCTCTCTGACACTCCCAGGTACACCTCTGACACTCCCAGGTACACCTCTGACACTCCCAGTTACACCTCCGTCACTTCCAGTTATGCCCCTGACACTCCCAGGTACACCCCTTACACTCCTAGGTACACCTCTGATACTCTCAGGTACACCTCAGACACTCCCAGGTACACCTCTTACACTCCCAGGTACACCTCTCACACTCCCAGGTACTCCGGTGACACTCCCTGGTACATCTGTGACTCACCCAGGTACACCTCAGACACTCCCAGGTACACCTCAGACACTCCCAGGTACACCTCTGACACTCCCAGGTGCCCCGCTGACACTGCCTGGTACACCTCTGACACTCCATGTACACCTCCGACACTCCCAGATACACCTCTGACACTCCCAGGTACACCCCATACACTCCCAGGTACACCTCTGACTCTCCCAGGTACACCCCTGACACTCCCAGTTACACCCCTGTCACTCCCACGTACACCTCAGACACTCCCAGGTACACCTTAGAAACTCCCAGGTACACCTCAGACACTCCCAGGTACACCACTGACACTGCCAGGTACACCTCTAACACTCCAAGTACACCTCCGACACTCCCAGGTACACCTCTGACACTTCCAGGTACACCTCTGGCACTCCCAGGTACATCTCTGACACTCCCAGGTACACCTCTGACACTCCCAGGTACACCTCCGATACTCCCAGGTACACCTCCAATACTCCCAGGTACACCTCTGACACTCCCAGGTACACCTCCGACACTCCCAGGTAAGCCTCCGATACTCCCAAGTACATCTTTGACACTCCCTGGTACACATCTGACACTCCTAAGTACTCCTCTTACACTCCCTGGTACACCACTGACACTCCCAGGTACACCGCTGACACTCCCAGGTACACCTCTGACACTCCCAGATACACCCCTGACACTCCCAGGTACACCCCTGACACTCCTAGGTACACCTCTGATACTCTCAGGTAAACCTCTGACACTCCCAGGTACACCTCAGACACTCCCAGGTACACCTCTCACACTCCCAGGTACACCTCTCAAACTCCCAGGTACTCCTGTGACACTCCATGGTACTTCTGTGACACTCCCAGGTACACCTCAGACACTTCCAGGTACACCTCAGACACTCCCAGGTACACCTCAGACACTCACAGGTACACCTCTGACACTCCCAGGTACACCGCTAACACTGCCAGGTGCACCTCTGACACTCCATGTACACCTCAGACACTTCCAGGTACACTCTTAGACACTCCCAGGTACACCTCTGACACTCTTAGGTACACCACTGACACTCCCAGGTACACCCCTGACACTCCCAGGTACATCTCTTTCACTCCCTGGTTCTCCCCTGACACTCCCAGGTACACCTCAGACACTCCCAGGTACACCTCAGACACTCCCAGGTACACCTCTGACACTTCCAGGTACACCCCTGACACTCCCAGGTACACCCCTGACACTCCCAGGTACACATCTGACACTCCGAGGTACCTCTCTGACACTCCCAGGTACACCTCTGACACTCCCAGTTACACCTCCGTCACTTCCAGTTATGCCCCTGACACTCCCAGGTACACCCCTTACACTCCTAGGTACACCTCTGATACTCTCAGGTACACCTCAGACACTCCCAGGTACACCTCTTACACTCCCAGGTACACCTCTCACACTCCCAGGTACTCCGGTGACACTCCCTGGTACTTCTGTGACTCTCCCAGGTACACCTCAGACACTCCCAGGTACACCTCAGACACTCCCAGGTACACCTCAGACACTCCCAGGTACACCTCTGACACTCCCAGGTGCCCCGCTGACACTGCCTGGTGCACCTCTGACACTCCATGTACACCTCCGACACTCCCAGATACACCTCTGACACTCCCAGGTACACCCCATACACTCCCAGGTACACCTCTGACTCTCCCAGGTACACCCCTGACACTCCCAGTTACACCCCTGTCACTCCCACGTACACCTCAGACACTCCCAGGTACACCTTAGAAACTCCCAGGTACACCTCAGACACTCCCAGGTACACCACTGACACTGCCAGGTACACCTCTAACACTCCAAGTACACCTCCGACACTCCCAGGTACACCTCTGACACTTCCAGGTACACCTCTGGCACTCCCAGGTACATCTCTGACACTCCCAGGTACACCTCTGACACTCCCAGGTACACCTCCGATACTCCCAGGTACACCTCCAATACTCCCAGGTACACCTCTGACACTCCCAGGTACACCTCCGACACTCCCAGGTAAGCCTCCGATACTCCCATGTACATCTCTGACACTCCCTGGTACACATCTGACACTCCTAAGTACTCCTCTTACACTCCCTGGTACACCACTGACACTCCCAGGTACACCGCTGACACTCCCAGGTACACCTCTGACACTCCCAGATACACCCCTGACACTCCCAGGTACACCCCTGACACTCCTAGGTACACCTCTGATACTCTCAGGTAAACCTCTGACACTCCCAGGTACACCTCAGACACTCCCAGGTACACCTCTCACACTCCCAGGTACACCTCTCAAACTCCCAGGTACTCCTGTGACACTCCCTGGTACTTCTGTGACACTCCCAGGTACACCTCAGACACTTCCAGGTACACCTCAGACACTCCCAGGTACACCTCAGACACTCCCAGGTACACCTCTGACACTCCCAGGTACACCGCTAACACTGCCAGGTGCACCTCTGACACTCCATGTACACCTCAGACACTTCCAGGTACACTCTTAGACACTCCCAGGTACACCTCTGACACTCTTAGGTACACCACTGACACTGCCAGGTACACCTCTGACACTCCCAGGTACACCACTGACACTCCCAGGTACAATTCTGACACTCCCAGGTACACTTCTCACACTCCCAGGTACACCTCCGACACCCCCAGGTACACCTCTGACACCCCCAGGAACACCTCTGACTTTCCCAGGTACACCTCTGACACACCCAGGTACACCTCTGACACTCCCTGGTACATCTCTGACATTCCCAGTTACACCTCCCACACTCCCAGTTACACCCAACACTCCCAGGTACACCTCTGACACTCCCAGGTACACCTCTGACACTCCCAGGTACACCGCTAACACTCCCAGTTACACCACTGACACTCCCAGGTACACTGCTGACACTGCCAGGTACACCTCTGACACTCCATGTACACCTCAGACACTTCCAGGTACACTCTTAGACACTCCCAGGTACACCTCTGACACTCTTAGGTACACCACTGACACTGCCAGGTACACCTCTGACACTCCCAGGTAAACCTCTGACACTCCCAGGTACATCTCTGACACTTCCAGGGACACCTGTGACACTGCGAGGTACACCTGTGACACTCCCAGGTACACCTCTGACACTCCCAGGTACACCTCTGACACTCCCAGGTACTCCACTGACATTCCCTGGTACACATCTGACACTCCCAGGTACACCTCTGACACTCCCAGGTACACCTCTGACACTCCCAGGTACATCTCTGACACTTCCAGGGACCCCTGTGACACTGCCAGGTACACCTGTGACACTCCCTGGTACTTCTGTGACACTCCCAGGTACACCTCTGACACTCCCAGGTACACCCCTGACACTCCCAGGTACACCCCTAACACTCCCAGGTACATCTCTGACACTCCCAGGTACAACTCCTGACACTCCCAGGTACACCTCTGACACTCCCAGGCACTCCTCTGACACTCCCTGGTACATACCTGACACTCCCATGTACACCAATGACTCTCCCAGGTACACACCTGACACTCCCAGGTACACATCTGACACTTCCAGGTGCACCTCTGACACTCCCAGGTACACCTCTGACACTCCCTGGTACACCAAAGACACTCCCAGGTACACCTTATTCACTCCCTGGTTCTTCCCTGACACTCCCAGGTACACCTCAGGCACTCCCATGTACACCTCAGACACTCCCAGATACACATGTAACACTCCCAGGTACACCTCTAACACTCCCAGGTAAACCCCTGACACTTCCAGGTACACATCTGACACTCCGAGGTACCTCTCTGACACTCCCAGGTACACCTCTGACACTCCTAGGTACACCTCTGATAATCTCAGGTACACCTCTGACACTTCCAGGTACACCTCAGACACTCCCAGGTACACCTCTTACACTCCCAGGTACACCTCTCACACTCTCAGGTACTCCGGTGACACTCCCTTGTACTTCTCTGACACTCCCAGGTACACATCAGACACTCCCAGGTACACCTCAGACACTCCCAGGTACACCTCAGACACTCCCATGTACACCTCTGACACTTCATGTACACCTCCGACACTCCCAGATACACCTCTGACACTCCCAGGTACACCCCATACACTCCCAGGTACTCCTCTCCCTCTCCCAGGTACACCCCTGACACTATCAGGTACACCCCTGTCACTCCCTCTTACACTAACAGCTAGATTAAGGTTAGGATATAAGTACCTTTGGCAGTATGTTCCTCAAGCAGATGTAAACAAAACTAAATGTAAAGTGTGTGGCCATACATATGGCCACACACTTGAACACTACGTCCTCGACTGTGTGAAGATAGAACCTTTTAGGGACAGGTCCAAGCACACTGTGTGTGAAATGGCACAACACTTCATCTCTAATGGCAAGATAGCCGACATATTAAGATTGTATCCACTTTTTTGCACTTAGTATCTATGTCAGTTCTCATGTACAGAACCAAATACGCAATGTGCTTGAATACCTCCCACGTAAATGTGAATAACAAAGTGTGAGGCCAGACATACTGCCTCACACGCCTGTTCTCACGCATTTGTGAATAAGTTACCCTTTATGTATAGAACTAAACAAATAATGTAAATGAAATACTGTGTAACTTTCAGTGCCATAATATCCTGACAACGGGGGTTAATTATTATGACCCTTTGTAAACCCTACTCTGTAATCCTTTTGCGCTACCGCTCACAGGATGAGTGTGGGGTGCACAATAAAGTAGCCGCTGCAAGCGGCAAAATCAAAATCAATCTTACACCTCAGACACTCCCAGGTACACCCCTGTCACTCCCAGGTACACCTCAGACACTCCCAGGCACACCTCTGACACTGCCAGGTACACCTCTGACACTCCAAGTACACCTCCGACACTCCCAGGTACACCTCTAACACTTCCAGGTACACCTCTGAGACTCCCAGGTACATCTCTGACACTCCCAGGTACACCTCTGACACTCCCTGGTTCACCTCTGACACTCCCAGGTACACCTCTGACACTCCCTGGTACACCTCTGACACTCCCAGGTACACCTCTGACACTCCCAGGTACACCTCTATCACTCCCAGGTACACCTCTGACACTCCCAGGTATGCCTCCGACAGTCCCAGGTACACCTCCGACACTCCCAGGTAAACCTCCGATACTCCCATGTACATCTCTGACACTCCCAGGTACACCTCTGACACTCCTAAGTACTCCTCTGACACTCCCTGGTACACCTCTGACACTCCCAGGTACACCGCTGATACTCCCAGGTACACCTCTGACACTCCCAGGTACACCCCTGACACTCCTAGGTACACCTCTGATACTCTCAGGTACACCTCTGACGGTCCCAGGTACACCTGAGACACTCCCAGGTACACCTCAGACACTCCCTGGTACACCTCTGACACTCGCAGGTACACCGCTAACACTGCCAGGTGCACCTCTGACATTCCATGTACACCCCCGACACTTCCAGGTACTCCTCTGACACTCCCAGGTACACCCCAGATACTCCCAGATACACCTCTGACACTCCCAGGTACACCCCAACACTCCCAGGTACACCTCTGTCACTCCCAGGTACACCTCAGACACTCCCAGGTGCACCTCTGACACTCCCATTGCACCACTGACACTCCCAGGTACACCTCAGACACTCCCAGGTACACCTCAGACACTCCCAGGTACACCGCTGACACTCCCAGGTACACCTCCGACACTCCCAGGTACACTTCCACACTCCCAGGTACACCTCTGACACTCCCAGGTACATCTCTGACACTCCCAGTTACACCGCTGACTCTGCCAGGTACACCTCTGACACTCCCAGGTACACCTGTGACACTCCCAGGTACACCTCCGACACTCCCAGGTACACCTCTGACACTCCCAGGTACACCTCCGATATTCCCAGGTACACCTCCGATATTCCCAGGTACACCTCCGATACTCCCAGGTACACCTTTGAGACTCCCAGGTACTCCACTGACACTCCCTGGTACACCTCTGACATTCCCAGTTACACCTCTGACACTCCCAGGTACACCCGACACTCCCAGGTACACCTCTGACACTCTCAGGTACACCTCTGACACTCCCAGGTACACCTCTGACACTCCCAGGTACACCTCCGACACTCCCAGGTACACCTCTGACACTCCCAGGTACACCTCTGACACTCCCAGGTACACCTCTGACACTCCATGTACACCTCTGACACTCCCAGGTACACTCTGACACTCCCAGGTACACCTCTGACACTCCCAGGTACACCTCTGACACTCTCAGGTACACCTCCGACACTCCCAGGTACACCTCTGACACTCCCAGGTACACCTCTGACACTCCCAGGTACACCTCTGACACTCCCGGTACACACCTGACACTCCCAGGTACACCTCATGACACTCCCAGGTACACCTCAGACACTCCCAGGTACACCTCTGACACTCCCAGGTACACCTCTGACACTCCCAGGTACACCTCTGACACTCCCAGGTACACCTCTGACACTCCCAGGTACACCTCTGACACTCCCAGGTACACCTCTGACACTCCCAGGTACACCTCTGACACTCCCAGGTACACCCTGACACTCCCAGGTACACCACTGACACTCCCAGGTACACCTCTGCACTCCCAGGTACACCTCTGACACTCCCAGGTACACCTCCGACACTCCCAGGTACACCTCTGACACTCCCAGGTACACCTCTGACACTCCCAGGTACACCTCTGACACTCCCAGGTACACCTCTGACACTCCCAGGTACACTCTGACACTCCCAGGTACACCTCTGACACTCCCATGTACACCTCAGACACTTCCAGGTACACCTCAGACACTCCCAGGTACACCTCTGACACTCCTAGGTACACCACTGACACTCCCAGGTACACCTCTGACACTCCAGGTACACCTCTGACACTCCCAGGTACACCTCTGACACTCCCAGGTACACCTCTGACACTCCCAGGTACACCTCAGACACTCCCAGGTACACCTCTGACACTCCAGGTACACCTCTGACACTCCCAGGTACACCTCTGACACTCCAGGTACACCCTGACACTCCCAGGTACACCTCTGACACTCCCAGGTACACCTCTGACACTCCCAGGTACACCTCTGACACTCCCAGGTACACCTCTGACACTCCCAGGTACACCTCCGTCACTTCCAGGTACACCCTGACACTCCCAGGTACACCCTGACACTCCCAGGTACACCTCTGACACTCCCAGGTACACCTCTGACACTCCCAGGTACACCTCAGACACTCCCAGGTACACCTCTCACACTCCCAGGTACTCCTGTGACACTCCCTGGTTCTTCTCTGACTCTCCCAGGTACACCTCAGACACTCCCAGGTACACCTCAGACACTCCCAGGTACACCTCTGACACTCCCAGGTACACCTCTGACACTCCCAGGTACACCGCTGACACTGCCTGGTACACCTCTGACACTCCAGGTACACCTCCGACACTCCCAGGTACACCTCTGACACTCCCAGGTACACCTCATACACTCCCAGGTACACCTCTGACACTCCCAGGTACACCCCTGACACTCCCAGGTACACCACTGACACTCCCAGGTACACCACTGACACTCCCAGGTACACCACAGAAACTCCCAGGAACACCTCTGACACTCCCAGGTACACCTCTGACACTCCCAGGTACACATCTGACACTCCCAGGTACACCTCTGACACTCCCAGGTACACCTCCGACACTCCCAGGTACACCTCCATACTCCCAGGTACACCTCTGACACTCCCAGGTACACCTCTGACACTCCCAGGTACACCTCTGACACTCCCAGGTACACCTCTGACACTCCCAGGTACACCTCTGTCTTACACAGAAACTCATATCACACTGCCAGGTACTACTCTGACACTCCCAGGTACACCTCTGACACTCCCAGGTCAGCCTCCGACACTCCCAGGTACACCTCCGACACTCCCAGGTACACCTCCGACACTCCCAGGTACACCTCTGACACTCCCAGGTACACCCCTGACACTCCCAGGTACACCTATGACACTCCCAGGTACACCTCAGACACTCCCAGGTACACCTGTTACTCTCCCAGGTACACCCCTGACACTCCTAGGTACACCTCTGACACTCTCAGGTACACCTCTGACACTCCCAGGTACACCTCAGACACTCCCAGGTACACCTCTCACACTCCCAGGTACACCTCTCACACTCCCAGGTACTCCTGTGACACTCCCAGGTACACTCTCTGACACTCCCAGGTACACCTCAGACACTTCCAGGTACACCTCAGACACTCCCAGGTACACCTCAGACACTCCCAGGTACACCTCTGACACTCCCAGGTACACCTCAGACACTCCCAGGTACACCTCTGACACTCCATGTACACCTCCGACACTCCCAGGTACACCTCTGACACTCCCAGGTACACCTCTGACACTCCCAGGTACACCGCTGACACTCCCAGGTACACCTCTGACACTCCCAGGTACACCTCTGACACTCCCAGGTACACCTCCGACACTCCCAGGTACACTTCTCACACTCCCAGGTACACCTCTGACACTCCCAGGTACACCTCTGACACTCCCAGGAACACCTCTGACACTCCCAGGTACACCTCTGACACTCCCAGGTACACCTCTGACACTCCCAGGTACACCTCCGACACTCCCAGTTACACCCAACACTCCCAGGTACACCTCTGACACTCCCAGGTACACCTCTGACACTCCCAGGTATACCTCTGACACTCCCAGGTACACCGCTAACACTCCCAGTTACACCACTGACACTCCCAGGTACACTGCTGACACTGCCAGGTACACCTCTGACACTCCATGTACACCTCAGACACTTCCAGGTACACCTCTGACACTCCCAGGTACACCTCTGACACTCCTAGGTACACCACTGACACTGCCAGGTACACCTCTGACACTCCCAGGTACACCTCTGACACTCCCAGGTACATCCGATATTCCCATGTACACCTCCGATACTCCCAGGTACACCTCTGACACTCCCAGGTACACCTCTGACACTCCCAGGTACACCTCTGACACTCCCAGGTACACCTCTGACACTCCCAGGTACTCCACTGACATTCCCTGGTACACATCTGACACTCCCAGGTACACCTCTGACACTCCCAGGTACACCTCTGACACTCCCAGGTACATCTCTGACACTCCAGGGACCCCTGTGACACTGCCAGGTACACCTGTGACACTCCCTGGTACTTCTGTGACACTCCCAGGTACACCTCTGACACTCCCAGGTACACCCCTGACACTCCCAGGTACACCCCTAACACTCCCAGGTACATCTCTGACACTCCCAGGTACACTCCTGACACTCCCAGGTACACCTCTGACACTCCCAGGTACATACCTGACACTCCCAGGTACACCATGACACTCCCAGGTACACACCTGACACTCCCAGGTACACCTCTGACACTCCCAGGTACACCTCAGACACTCCCAGGTACACCTCTGACACTTCCAGGTACACATCTGACACTTCCAGGTGCACCTCTGACACTCCCAGGTACACCTCTGACACTCCCTGGTACACCAAGACACTCCCAGGTACACCTCATTCACTCCCTGGTTCTCCCCTGACACTCCCAGGTACACCTCAGGCACTCCCATGTACACCTCAGACACTCCCAGATACACATGTAACACTCCCAGGTACACCTCTAACACTCCCAGGTAAACCCCTGACACTTCCAGGTACACATCTGACACTCCGAGGTACCTCTCTGACACTCCCAGGTACACCTCTGACACTCCTAGGTACACCTCGGATACTCCCAGGTACACCTCTCACACTCCCAGGTACACCTCAGACACTCCCAGGTACACCTCTTACACTCCCAGGTACACCTCTCACACTCTCAGGTACTCCGGTGACACTCCCTTGTACTTCTGTGACACTCCCAGGTACACATCAGACACTCCCAGGTACACCTCAGACACTCCCAGGTACACCTCAGACACTCCCATGTACACCTCTGACACTCCCAGGTACACCTCTGACACTTCATGTACACCTCCGACACTCCCAGATACACCTCTGACACTCCCAGGTACACCCCATACACTCCCAGGTACTCCTCTCCCTC
>CAUDMG010000251.1:0-25000 GCA_958450375.1 Homarus gammarus
CACAACATACCAAGTCCATTCCTCACTCCTACACAATACTGCAAGTCCTTCCCTCACTCCCACACAACATACCAAGTCCATCCCTAACTCCTACACAATACTGCAAGTCCTTCCCTCGCTCCTACACAATACTACAAGGCCTTCCCTCACTCCTACACAATACTCCAAGTCCTTCCCTCATTTCTACACAATACTACAAGTCCTTCCCTCACCCCTACACAATACTACAAGTCCTTCATTCACTCCTACACAACATACCAAGTCCATCCCTCACGCCTACACAATACTACAAGATCTTCCCTCACTCCTACACAAAATTACAAGTCCTTCCCTCACTCCTACACAATGCTGCAAGTCCTTCCCTCACTCCTATACAATACTATTAGTCCTTTCCTCACTCCAACACAAAACTACAATTCCTTCCCTCACTCCTACGCAGAACTACAAGTCCATCCCTCACTCCTACACAAAACTACAAGTACTTCCCTCACTCCTATACCACACTGCAAGTCCATCCCTCACTCCTATACAATAGTACAAGTTCATCCCTCACTCCCACACAACATACCAAGTCCATCCCTCACTCCTACAAAACATACCAAGTCCTTCTCTCACTCCTACACAATACTACAAGTCCATCCCTCACTCCCTCACAATACTACAAGAGTATCCCTCACTCCTACAAAACATACCAAGTCCATTCCTCACTCCTACACAACACACCAAGTCCTTCCCTCACTCCTACACAACATACCAAGTCCTTCCCTCACTCCTACACAACATACCAAATCCTTCCCTTACTCCTACACAACATACCAAGTGCTTCCCTCACTCCTACACAATACTACAAGTCCATCCCTCACTCCTACACAGCGTACCATGTCCTTCCCTAACTCCTACACAATACTACAGGTCCATCCCTCACTCCTACACAACATACCAAGTCCTTCCCTCACTCCTACTCAACATACCAAGTCCTTCCCTTACTCCTACACAGCATACCATGTCCTTCCCTAACTCCTACACAATACTACAAGTCCATCCCTCACTCATACACACATACCAAGTCCTTCCCTCACTCCTACTCAAAATACCAAGTCCTTCCTTCCCTCCCTCCCACACAACATACCAAGTCATTCCCTCACTCATACACACATACCAAGTCCATCCCTCACTCCTGCACAACATATCAAGGCCTTCCCTTCTACACAAAACTGCAAGGCCATCCTTCACTCCTATGCAACATACCAAGTCCATCCCTTACTCCTAAAGAACAAACCATGTCCTTCTCTCACTCCTACACAACATACCAAGTCCGTCCCTCACTCCTACACAACATACCAAGTCCTTCCCTCACTCTTACACAACATACCAAGTCCTTCCCTCACTCCTACACAACATACCAAGTCCTTCCCTGCAGAGTTAATCACCATCTGTTAAGTCTCTGATTCTCGTTTTTCATTCGAATTCTGAACTGTAATAAATTATGGTCACTGTAAACTACAATTATCTGGTAGGTGTTGCCAAGATATATGTTAAACTTTTCCAGTGCCATAGGCAGAGCCACAGCTTCTTTCTCTATAGTAGAGTAATTCCATTGCACCAGCCCCAACATCACTGGTAAAACATTAATTTTACTTACGAACCATTCAAAATCCCGTCTCTGCCTCGTCCAGTTCAACACGACTTCAGTCCATCTGGCAGTCGAACCCGAGGCCTCCATCATCCACAACAGGTACCTTGCCAGTGAGCCACCATACTGTGTTGAATAGTATATACACCAGTGTCAACATTAGATAGGGTCAAAAAGGGCATACATATATAAAATTGCAATTTAGAAATTGTAATATTCTACAAAAGTTGCTCCTATATAAAGTTTATCAAACTCCAACATATGGTATTAGTCTTGTATTATTACAGTAAAAGATGGCACCAATTTGCAGCCCTTAACTAATACTACGTAGATCCATCCATACTATTAATACTGAAATGTGCTCCTTAATTTGGGTTACTTGATCAACAAACACCTTTCCCTCAATACCAATATCTTTTCTTTTTTCCATCAGTATATAATACAGCTATCTCTTATTTTTCCTCTTCAGTGTACAACAGTTTACATTACCCATCATCATCTCTGACGTTTGCCTCGAGCTGCTGGAGGCTGCCCACCATCCGTGCCTCCACACTCGCCTATTTTATTTTTCTAAGTCGCGCATTTTCACTTATATGAAGGCGCCAATTCATGATATAAGTGTTAACAAATTATGTTTGATGAATATTGTTCACTTCTTTGATAACTGCCTTGTTCACACGGCACGAGAGATGAAGCGCTGGTCAGGGGAAAGGTCGAATGAAATTGACCTTTTGGACTGGCCATCTAAATCTCCAGGTCCATATTCAATAAGTTTCTTTCAGTTAAACAATACAACTTTTCCTTTACTCAATTGAATAATAATGTTGTATTTTTATGAAACATTTAATATCACAAATGTAATATTGTATAGGGTCATTGCTTGTGTTAAGAGATTACTATGACTGTTTGTGAGTGCTACCCAGACCTCAACCCTATAGAGACCATTTGGACCCAGATAGTGAACGCGTGGGAACCTGAAGACAAGCTAAACACTGGTCCCGACTCCCCCTACACACCCAGGACGAGTGTGAGCAGTTTGTGAGGAACCAACCACCTATATAACCTTGTGTCTCAGTCCCAAGAAGGCTCCAGGGGGCTATATAAAAGGGAGGCCAGTGGACAGGCTATTGATATTCTGTATGACCTGTGTTGGTAAATATTAAAAGTAAATGTGATTTCCACCCTCGTATTTTTCAATATTTATCCTCATATCTACGTTAATATAAATATCTAATTACTGGTGATTAAAACCTGAACAACAACTTAAAAAAATGATAAATATTGAAATGGATGGTACATTATAATAATGTATTAGTCCGTCAGACAGACCGTAATACTTATATTAATGTTACCGACGGTAACTAGCCTACGAGCCGCGGTTAAGATACTAAGCGCCTGGGCAATATTTCTATAATGAGGGTTAGTTGTTATAAGACACAATTGAAGTGATTGTGGTGATAGTGTGGTGATTGTGGTGATGGTGGTGAAGCAATTGTGGCGAAGTGATTTTGGTGATGGTTACGTGATTGTGGTGATGTTGAAGTGATTGTGGTGATGGTGACGTGATTGTGGTGAAGTACTTAAGTATTAAATTGGGTGAAAGTTCAATAGAGGAAATATAGATAAAGTTCTTATAATATCCGAGCAAAATACGACTCGTAGCAACGGATTTAAATTGGATAAGTTTAGGTTTAGGAGGGAGATAGGAAGGAACTGGTTCACAAACAGGGTGGTGGATGAGTGGAACAAGCTTAGAAACTTTGTAGTAAGTGCTGGAACGCTGGAAAGTTATAAAAGAAGGCTAGATCGATTCATGGATGATAGATAGTGGTAGTAATTCTCGATAGGAGCTGCCATGCACAGGTCAACCGACCTATTGCAGATTCCTTATGTTTTTATGGTGGTGAAGTGATTCTGGTGATGGTGAAGTGATTCTGGTGATGGTGAAGTGATTCTGGTGAAGAGATTCTGGTGGAGGTGGTGAAGCAGTTGTGGTGAAGTTATAGTGGTGAATTGATAGTGGTAGAGTGATTGTGGTTAAGCGATTGTGGTGGTGAAATGATTGTGGCGGTGGTGATGAGAAAGTTGTAACAGCACCTTTTGCATTAAATAAATAGTCACCGAAATGAATAACATCAAATTATTCACTAAGTTATTAAACAATGACTTGGTAGTTGTTCACGTTAAACGCGGCTCAAACTCTCAGAAGTCGAGCGAGGTCACCTGACTAATCAAAACACAGCTTGACGCCCGCTTCTCCGCTCACACGCTCGGAGGAGAGGGGCCAGAGTCTTACCACTAGTTAAGGGCTGAACATGTAACTTAAGTGTTCATTATATAAGTGTACTCATAACACTTCCCTGGAGATAATTCACAATACATTCTCTCCCAAACTAAGTAGTGTATATAATTACTTCAACAATAAAGATAAAACCCAAAAGAAGTGTTTACCTCAGCCCTGCCACTTAAGAGTTCCAGAACTTATTTAAAACAATTAATGTGATACACAACAGGTATTACAAAGTGATAAGAACATAAGAAAATAAGGAGTCTGCAATAGGCCGGTTGGCCTGTGCATGGCAGCTCCTGTCGAGAGTTACTACCACTCTCTATCATCCATGAATCTATCTAGCCTCCTTTTAAAACTTTCCAGCACTTACTACAAAGTTGCTAAGCTTGTTCCACTCGTCAACTACCCTATTTGTGAACCAGTTCCTTCCTATCTCCCTCCTAAACCTAAACTTATCCAACTTAAATCCGTTGATACAAGTCCTATCTTGCTCGGATACTATAAGAACTTTATCGATATCTTCTTTATTGATTCCTTTCACCCACTTAAATACTTATATCTTATCTCCCCGCACTCTTCGTCTTTATAGGGAATGCAAGTTTAGTTTATTTAACCTATCTTGATATAAGAGGTTTCTAAGTCCCGGAATAATTTTCGTCATTCTTCGCTGCACCGACTTCAGTGAATTGATATCCATTCTATAATAAGGGCACTAGAACTGAACCGCATAATGGAGGTGCGGCCTGACTAGCGCAAGATATAGTTGCAATAAGACCTCTGCACTCTTATTACTTACACTTCTAGATATAAAACCTAATACTCTGTTTGTAATGGCCCATGTTTCATAAACATAAGAATTATATAAATGGGTTAATTACATTTGATTTATATACTGATTCTTCCCGTTGTAACTTTCCACTGGCTATGAGGTGACATGTTCAATGCACGTGATAAGGTGTGCCCACGGGAAGCTGCGTCATACTATGCTGAGTAAAGGCATGAAGTAGCCGGTTCCTGCCACCTAAAGCGGACAGTAGCTTGATATCCTTGACTGGAGGAAGACGTTATTTGAGAGCCGCAGTGGATGGCCCCATCTTCCCTCGAGGGAGGACGACGCGTCTATTCTGTTCTCCCTCGGTGGGTCACTACTCAGAGTCTCACTCACAAACTTACATCGAACGGACGTTGATTCACGTCTATTTACATAGACGCCGTCCTTTCTTATGATGCTCATAAATAGTGTACCTTAAGGTTGATTTACACTCAGGAATTATACAAATAATACTTTTTAATAAAAGAAGAAACTTCAATTGGGTTTCGTTACTAAAGCCTAATAATAATATACATGAACCAACCTGGTTAACTTTGACTTAACCAGCCGGTTCATGTTTGCCTTATTTCCAACATTAACGCACTGTTTTCTAGGCCGTAGGTCCGTGCTTACAAGTACCCATAAGTCTCTTTCACAAGTCGACTTCTCTAGGTTGATGTTGTTAAGGCTGTATATATTGACAGTATTTGTTCTTCCAATATTAAGTACGCTGCACTTGCTGGTGTTGAATTTCATTTGCCATTTTACTGACCACTCCTGCAGTTTATTTAAATCTTCCTGTAGGGCATTTGCATCCTTCCCTGAATTAATCTTCCGCCCTATTTTGGTGTCATCCGCAAACTTGCTTATGTCACTGCTGATCCCAGTATCTAGATCGTTTATGTAGATTATGAACAAGAGTGGGCCCAGTACTGACCCCTGCGGAACCCCACTGGTTACACAGCCCCACTCAGATTTAACACCATCTTCGCTGACCCCCTGTGTTCTATCGGTAAGCCATGATTTTATCCAATTTAAAACTTTCCCCTCGATACCATGAGCCTTAACTTTTCTCAGAAGCCTCTGATGCGATACTCTGTCAAACGCTTTGCTAAAGTCTAAGTAAATAACATCGTAATTTTCGTCATTATCTACTACCTCGAAGACTTTCCTAAAAAAACGTCAGCTGATTTTTAGACAAGATTTTCCCTTTGTAAACCCTTGTTGAAAATCGTAGATTAATTTGTTTTTCTCTAAATGCGATCGGATGTGATTTGCTATAATTGATTCAAGAAATTTCCCCACTACTGACGTCAAATTAATCGGCCGGTGATTTGACGCTGATGTTCTGTCTCCCTTTTTGAATATGGGCACTACATTTGCCTGTTTCCACAAGTCTGGCACAACTCCCGTGTCTAATGATTTTGTAAATAAATTTACGAGGGGTCCGCTAATCTGTTCCTTACACTCTTTCAAAACTCGAGGGAAAATTTCATCCAGCCCTGGGGATTTTGTCTTCTTTGATTTATTTATCTTCTTAACCACATCCTCTTTTCTGATAGTGATATTCTTTAATTTCTCTTCTTCATTTGCCTAAATATCAGTAAATATCTTGCGAAGGTCACAAATATTTTTTTCCCAACACAGTAAATACGGTGATAATGGAAAGTAAACTATTTATTTGACCATTATACTTCACTTGACTATCTAATAATTTATAGCACAAAAGTATATTATTCTACTTGTCGAAAATATCACCTTTACACTGGTGATTGGAGGTTGGCAAATGAGTTACCTACCACCACCACAGACACTTCCCCACTTCACTACCACCACAGACGCTTCCCCACCGCCGCCACCACAATGACCAACTGATGTACTCAAGATGGATCTCATTGTTCTTGGCTACAAAATTTGACTGTCAGGTGAACAAGGTAACGCCGCCTCTTACACTGGGATTTAAATCGCTCATAGAAATTGCGTTTGGTTTAAACAAGATAAAATTATGAAATCACGAAGATATGGCAGCAGCCCATCTTATATCACCTGAAGATTAACTACCGTTACACCCCCCCCCCCCCCCACCAAAAGTGGCACTTCTGTGTATAACAAGTAAAATCTGATTGGGTGCCTAATCTTCACGTGATGGCTAATGTCGAGCTGAGTTTGGCTGCGCTGAGTGGTTAGTTGCTTATATTGTTACATACGTTTTAGCCTAAAAGTGCTGTTTACATTTTGTTCCCGACAATCATAGACCACTTAGAACACTTATGAATACACCAATGAAGACTGAAGGCATAATGTACACAGTTGAGACATCTCTATTACGCCGACTGGGAACAACTACTTATAAGGTTTGATCATGGACACGATTAGGTTTTAATCTAATGTTCATAATCCTCTAAAGCCGTGTTAAAGGACTCCGTATAAATGCTAAACCGGATAATGGTCTAGGGGAGAAGGTCGGGTTAATCAGCGTGGGTGGTCGCCTTGTTCTGGTACCTAACCTTAAACTCCTACAACCAAATCACGTTGAAATGGATTTCTACCCCAGTGAAGCTGTCAAGATCATTCAGTATAATTAAGTCCCAGTCATCAACATTTCTATACAATTAATGGGCTATCGAATTGACGTAGATTGGAGAGAGAAATAAGTTGTAAGGGAAATATACACAGCGACATACCTTATATTTTTCAACACCAACACACACATGATGGCGTCTGTATTTTATAATCCTTGACTACTGGATGTATTAATTTAGGAGCAATTTGTAAACGTTATCTTCCGTCACACATCCACTACTCGCCTCGACCGTCTCACTACTGACCGGCTCCCTCCCTCCACGTCTTGCTGTCCCTGGTCTAAAGTTCATCCACATCTTCACCGCACACTGAACATCTCCAGTACGAACATACGCTCTTGTGGTCTTGAAGCACATGATATAAAGCGTCACTTGCGAGCTTTAGTAATAACACTTAATCGGATGACTGGCGTGGCCATATTTGTTTTGCTTAATTTGACACCATAAGAAAGTACTGATGCCTTCCAAAGTGACAACTGAGAGCTCGACTCCCAGACACTGAACCACCCGATCGAAACTTCTATCTAACCGACGCTCTTGTAATGATAAGGACCGGATATTACATGTAAATGCTCACTAACAGAAAAACTGAGTTGCTTCTGCAGGAAATAATGGGAAACGTTTTTTATTCAGCTGATCAACAAAAGTCACAGATGGTTCAGAGAAATGCGGCCCCAAACTCGACTCCCGATTCAGCGCTTCGTTTGTGGTGCCCAGCCACTCAGAACTCTCGATACAAACGACAGGTTGACATATTCCCATTGGTAGAGGTTCTGCATGATGAATGACATTCTGAATAAATTACATGTAATGTCCTGTAGATAATCAGAATTTATTGCATATGCCAAACAAAGATTTATATTTGGTATATTACAATATATTTATTTTTATGGTAAAATCTACAAAATGGCGTAAACGAACCGAAATAACCACTAATTTGTACCAACTGACACTGCTGGTAGTCAAGGCGGGCGGGGGAGAGGGCTCAGGGGTGGTAATGTGTGGTGTGTGTGTGGTGGTGGTGATGATGATGATGATGGCGTATATGTGATGACGACGATGATGATGAATGATGATAAATAATGAATGATGATGATGGTGATGATGAATAATGATGATAATTAATGCTGCTGAATGATCTCCAGTTATTATAAGACAATTCATTATCACTACAGACACAATTGGTTTGAATTACAGGGGTGAGGTTAGGTTAGGTTTCATTTCACCCCACATTATGGCTTCGTCCCCGTGCAATAATAACCTACCTCAGAGTTCCTCATTTACTATTTATGAATGTTCAGTCATACTAATTCCCTCAGTGGCAAACCTCTGGATGAAAGTTTAAATATAAAATGATAATATACGTGTAGTTGCTAGTGGCGTAGTTACTAGGGGCGTATCCAAAGGCTGAGTATTTTTGTTTACCATATATAAGAACACCCGATATCGGGACACAAGCCATCTGGGTGGTTAGTTTATCCAATGTTGGTGCAGGCGAAAACCGAAAATCGTGCTACGTCAGACATACATTTAAACCAAAGGCGATTCGAACCCTGGACTTGTGAGAGAGAAATACGCACGTTACGATATACAACCCAAGATCCAAATGAACCCCTGCTGTTGGTTCGTCTCCTCCCTGGCTGGATTTTCAACCTGAAGTGCTTGCCCCCGGTGGACCGCTCCCGAAATCCCAGGTGAACCCTGTTATTCACTACAAATACCACCTCTCCAGGATCGCCCACTGGTCCCCAGGTAGGGTCGTCCTCTACACTGGTGGTCCTGTTGACCTCGCTACAGGTCGGACCGATGCTGGTGTCTACATCTCCCGTCCTGATGCCCCTGAGCCTATCAAACTGTCTCTCACAGTTTCTGACGGGGCATCCTCCACTCAGGCGGAACTAATAGCCCTCCTTGCTGCCCTTCTCGCTGAGGAAGAAGCAGATGGTTTCTGCCCCTTGCTTGTCTGCTGCGATTCCAGGTCTGCTCTCGACGGGATCGCATTTGGATCAGGGGAAAATAAGGACCTCATCCTCCGAATACGAGGGTTAACATCCACACCTCAGGATGCAGGCCGTCCTGTGACATTCCTATAGATGCCCAGTCATGTCGGTATCTTGGGGAATGGGGCAGCAGATGGCCTTGCCAAGACTGGCTGCAACAAGGCCACACCTGACTACGTTGTTCCTCGAACACTTTTACAGCTTAGGACCCAAATTCGCCGCAAACAGAGAGAAGCTCGGGAAGCAGCCATCCCCCTGGACTCCCCGCCCACCTGGTACGATGTCCTCCGTAAACTTCCTGACCTCTCGTATGTCTATGGGAAAGGGTCGCGGAAAAGGGACGTGATTGCTGCCCGTATCATCATTGGGTATGACTTTGCTTGGGAGATTGGTATCCCCGCATCCCCTGAGCAACGCTCTTGTGCATTATGCAGAAGACCCGACAGCCGCACCCTTATCCACTACCTCCTAAGATGTCCCCACACACAACGCTTCCGTGACGCCTGCTGGACCACCACTCCACGACCCCCTGACGGAGACACGATGATCCTCCCCATACTGGCCAGATATTATGTAAATAACATTGATTGTGTTAAAGGAATATCCTTCCTTCCTTAGGCTTTAGTAAGCCCCTTTTAATATCTATACTGTATATACTAGTGCACTTGCCATATGCTTCTAGTATTATTGTACAGGGGTACCGCTTCCTCTATCATGGAATAACCAATTGAAATTGAATTGAATTGATCCAAGTGACGCGCTAGGTATTTACAGTATCAAGGGCAAATGATTATATTGGAAATGTTGGTTAGTGATCCCATTACATAATTTACTTCAGCAATAGCAGCATATGGGCCCAGGTGACGATACCTACCACTCTTACCCTAACAAAAACTGCAACTGAGCAAGGTGTTTAACATGATATAACCAGGCCGATAACCCTCATGTATGTATGTATGTATGATTTTTACTCAATAAATTCATACAAAATCAAGGTCCCAGTACAGGTGGATAAGTACCCCGCACTGCAACAACAATGTACCGATACTGATTCTAGGATTTTATTCATATATCCACATATTAGCTTAGGTTAATAGCCATCTTAATAGCAGTATTAAGACTATCCACATGCTAACTTTGGTTAATAGCCATCTTAATATCAGTATTATCTGTCTATCCACATACTATCTTAGGTTAATAGCCATCTTAATAGCAGTATTTTCTGTCCGAGCCACGGCATCCACAACTCCTGTACACACGGCAGAGAGCTACACTACCGCCTCCTCCTCCCTGGACCCCACAGTACAACAACACAACTTGTTATCACCTTACCTTCACTCAACTGCTAATAACCACAACGTTGAGTCCTGGAAGTCCTCACGACGCCACAAACACGAGGTAATCCACAAACAGCAAACGTAAAACATGGAAATAGCGATCAAATACTGTATGACCACACACACACATGTTGCCGCCACCACTGCCGTACCTCTAATGATCACTGGTGAGTGGCGAACCCGAGGTGCTTCGATTCCTTAATTCATTGGTTCGCTTTACTGATTCATATGAAAATAATCGACTGGACGGCGGAAAGAACACCATACACGATTGGTCCGTCATCTATAATCTCATTAATTTTCTTAAATCACTTCTATCCACCATTAGCTAAAATAAAGCTGATAATTATTAACGAAAGATAGTCATGAGTTTCGAAGCTTCGTCAACGATCCGCTCTTACGTCACTAATCTAGTCCACAACCAAACAAGCAGTTGGCTTCCATGGTTAGCATAAGAGTAATACTTCCATTACTATTTTTATTATTATTACTATTATTATTATAAATATTATTATTATTATTATTATTATTATTATTATTATTATTATTGTCATTATTATTATTATTATTATTATTATTTGGGGTTTTAGGCCGTGAGACGTGAGATAATGTTCGACTGATGACTCGCTCTTTGTTCATGAAGAATATCAAAATCATCAAATATTAATTTATTTTTCTTTCTAGGGTGTGTAGATGGGAGGAATGGTGTGTGGATGGCAGGTAGGGTGTGTGGATGGGAGGAGGGGGTGGGTGGGAGGAAGGGTGTGTGGTTGGAGGTAGGGTGTGTGAATGGGAGGAAGGGTGTGTGGTTGGAGGTAGGGTGTGTGGATGGCAGGTAGGGTGTGTGGAGGGGGTGGATGGGAGGAAGGGTGTGTGGATGGGAGGTAGAGTGTGTGGATGGCAGGTAGGGTGTGTGGATTGGAGGTAGGGTATGTGGATGGGAGGAAGGGTGTGTGGTTGGAGGTCGGGTGTGTGGATTGGAGGTAGGGTATGTGGATAGGAGAAGGGGGTGTGGTTGGAGGTAGGGTGTGTGGATGGCAGGTAGGGTGTGTGGATTGGAGGTAGGGTATGTGGATGGGAGGAAGGGTGTGTGGTTGGAGGTAGGGTGTGTGGATGGCAGGTAGGGTGTGTGGATGGGAGGAGGGGGTGGATGGGAGGAAGGGTGGGTGGATGGGAGGGAGAGTGTGTGGATGCGGGGAAGGGTTTGTTATTTATTTTAGATTGTTCGGCTCTCTGAGGCTGGCTTGAGGTTTATGGCTGACTAGCTGAAGTGAACGGCTGGCTGGCTTAGGTGAATGGCTGGCTGGCTTAGGTGAATGGCTAGCTGGCTGAGGTGAATGGCTGGCTGACCAAGAACCCCACCAAACAGGTCCTCAATGCCAGACAGGCTGCATGTCGTCATTGGCAAGTACTGGGCAAGAACTGGCTCCGGAATGTATCTGCACCTGCGCCAGTGTTGGTCAAGTCTGGTCTTGAAGGAGCTCACTCTCGGTGCTGCCACACTCTCTGGCAGAGTGTGCCAAGAGTTTACAAACTCAGAAAAAGTTTGCCTTGACAATTTTCCGAACTTGTGGCTTCTTCAACCATAAGCTGTGACCACCCGCCCCGCTAGGCTAGTGGGGCACGTCCTCCAGCTCCAGGTATGAACCCTCGACTGAGTAATGCCCTCTGAGTTGTTTATAAACTTCAATAAGTCGCCCCTTGACTACCTGTAGTATAAGCTAGGCAATTCCTGTAGGGGGAGGGATATAAAATTTGCCCCACTTAAGAGTTTGGTAAAAAACAAACAGATATGAAGCACTATGAGTGTATTGTATGTGGAGATTAAAGATTCACATGGTATACTGTGCGTGTAAACTGAGAATATGAACAAGTACTGTGTGTACTTGTACTGTATACGGTACAGTAGCGGGAAAGTTCAGGAAGACTCATCAGTCTCAAGAAGACTGCCATGTGAACGTCTCTAAGACCTCTGGCAGGAGGTGAAAGTCACGTTATCTGAAGCATTGTGACACATGTTGTTTATTAAGGTATGGCCGGTGTGAGGGACCTGCTGGGAGTGGCGGTGTGAGGGACATGCCGGAAGTGACGGTATGAAGGACCTGCTGGGAGGGACGGTACGAGGGATCTGGTGGAGTGACGGTGTGACATGTACAGTAGATGCGTTAAAAACCCCACAGTTAAAATCCCACAGTTAAAGACCCACAGTTAAAGTCCCCACAGTTAAAGTCCCCACAGTTAATGACCCCACAGTTGAGGACTCCACAGTTAAAGATCCCACAGTTAATGACCTCACAGTTAAAGACTCCACAGTTAAAGACCCACAGTTAATGACCCCACAGTTAAAGAGGGTCTCGATGTGTTTAAGGTATATCGTTGTAGCTTTTATGGAATCGGTAAATATAAACGGCTCGATTAATAAAGGCAAAAGCTCTGTACAGTAGTTAAAAAAAATGACACCTGAAATATTGTGATGTTACGTTGAGGTTTATTTTACCGAAAGATAAATATAAAGAAGAATAACCCAGTGATTCTGAAAAGAGAATTAAGGTAAAGCCGTGTATTTGAGCAACAACAAAAGCGGCGTTTGTCAGACCAACAATGAACAGAAGTGATATCTCCTCGGCGTTACAGAATGAAAATCTCAACCAATTTTTTATTATTTATTGAAACCATAAATTTCTGTCCATATTGACTAAGAATATTTTCTTTTGGAGGACAGTGGTGAATTATCCTCCTACACGCTAGGGGGGGGGGGGGCTGTCTCCCCATCATAGACGGAAGATTAAATTATATAAGGTTTCAAAGTCCTCCTGCTCCATCCCTCTTAAGCTCTCTCTTTCCTCCTGCCCACTCTCTCTTTTCCCTATCCTCGCTCTCTCTTTCCCCGTTGTCTCTCACCTTTTCCGTCTTATCTCGCTTTTTCCCGCATCTAATGAGTCCAATCAGAATGAGATTCCGTGGCTGGTTTAGATTTTGATGCAAAAAGCAGAATTCGGCGGAACCTTTGACACCTAGACATAAACATGACAGAGATAACTTCCTACCAAAGTAATTCACTTCACCCTGTGGATAACCCTGACGATGACTTACGTGTAACCTGAGGGCGGCTCAGCACTGGGGACTCTTAACTGTCACCCTGGTATGGATGGAGAGACGGGTCCTCCTCCCGACCCAGGACTGGAGCCTGAGTGTGACTCCGTCTGGTTCTAGATTGTGTGTGTCCCCCGAGCCGTGCTTATCGTGGTAGGCTGGCCGGTGATGTCTCCTAATCATTACTAAACTGGGTGTGTTTGGTCGGGTGTACTGGCCGGGATACGCCCATCACTGGCGATAGGCCTATCGGTAGCATTTTCCCCATAGTTACTGATAAGTATGTTATTCTACTGGCTTTGATAGATTTGGTCTGACAAAACTCACTATACCTCCAGCCAAGATAAATGCTTCCAGGTCAGGAGAAAAGACACATACACCGTGAGTGACCAAAGTATGTGCTCAGCTAGAATAGTTGCCGAGACAAAAGATGCGCCTCTCAACCTAAACCTACATATCTAGAATAGCATCGGAGACTAAATTGCAATTTCATATTTTAAAAACACAACAGGTGTTACATAGCTCTACTAGCCAATGACCGAAAAATATAATGATTAGCCCAGTCAGCAGTGTGGATGCATCTTTGCATTGGGTAGTAAAGGAAAAATCATACTTTTAATGAACTAATAGTATTAGTTAAATATTTGTTCTTAAATTATGAGGAAGAAAAAACATTTTGGGGTAAATGTTATCAGATGCAAAACACAAATGTTTCATGATACACAAAAAATACTCCCTCTTTCACGTGTTAGGGTTTCATTATTATTTTGTTTTATTCTTTCCCAAGCGTTATATATAACTTGTGTATTATACAGTTAATATAGTCGTGTGGCTCCCAGCTGGCATCAGGAACACTGGCAGGACAGCAGCGGTGGTAGGTCAGTCCTTCCGATGACTTATAATTAGTCTTCTTTTAATGTGGAAATGATTCTGGGTCGAGCGGCTTTTCTAGTCTTTGTTCTCACTCACTGGTCGCGGGGTTCAACTCCGTCCAGTTATATTTACTCTCGTACACTAAATTCTTCTTTACTCTGAGCAGTGGAAGGGTGAAGTATAGTCTATGACTGTTTTTTTACAACAATATATTCTCCATATTACATACAGAGACTGCCGTGACTATGGCCCTGCCTATAGTAATCAGCGATACGTGTTTACTGGGTCACTGCCGGTTAAGAGCTGCCTAGATTCTCGAGCACAGGCACTCGAGAGGGGAAGAGGGATGACTCAAGACCACGAGGTATGACTAATCTTCGCATGTTGTACTCATATGGAGTTCATTATAGAGTCTGAGATGCCAGTAGGGCGGTCTACGACGTAGTATCGGTAAACCTCCTACACAGCATCAATCCTACTAGTAGTTATGTCCTATACCCAGATATACTATGATAAAAGATCAATTAAAATAACAATCTTGTGATGGCGCCTTACAAATGCTCGGCTACCATAATAAAGTTGTCCTCGGATTTTCCAACTGATGAGAACTTCAGAAACATTAATAAATAATAAACGGTACAAAATTCAAGTCTACATTCAAGTTTTAATCACTTATTAAGATCTTCCTTGATAGTGTCCCCAGTGATTGCCGCTGTCTACTATGGTGAGGCAGCATGATATATCAACGCCGGGAGTACCATGGGAGCTTCCACTATTTCTTTGGCTGTTTGTGAAGCAGACTTGCAAACTCGCTTCCTTAAGTACAACATTAGGACAAGCAACATTACAAGAGTGGCAATCACGGTGAACACTACCAAGCAGGAGGTCACTGCATGATGGGTTTCAACGCCATTGAAAGTCATCGGATACCACGCATTATCCGTTTCCACCGGTATGTCCTTCACCACTGAAATGTTTTCAACACTGATAATCGCGTGGATGTTCTGAAGGTTCGGGTTGAGAATCGATAAGTTCAGGAGGATTGTTGATGCATTGTGGCGAGTTGCTCCCCCTATGGTCCTCAGACTGGATGGGAGGAAACACTAGGGGTAGCATGTATCGTCCCCGTCCCACAGTGATGCTCCGAGGCTGATCAGGAGGGCAAGTCACAACAACCGGAAGTTCCTGTGGTAAACACACAGTACCCTCGATCTCTTCTGAGAATACATTAGTCACATGCAGTTCATCGTAATCACAACGTTCAAAATTGTTCTCAGTCGTGACCAAGTCCATCTCACAGTTAGGATCAGAACTAACAATAACATCCTGTGTGTGATAACAAATAAGGTTGTTTAACGCCGTTTGGCATGTGGCATAATGTTAAAAGTGTTAAGAGTCGCCAGGAGGGATCTGTCGTGTGAGAAAAGAAAGGATTCTGAAACCTTCTTAATGATTACTGTCTGAACACCTACTACACTACGAAATGGAATATCTCACATTTTGTCCTGGTGTGACCGAAACAGTAAGAAGATTGTAATAGTTTTCTAAATGATTAACAGGAATAGCGGACCGTAAGATGAGAAGGCTAGTGGCTAAACCCACAATCCTGGCCAACTCACTGAAAGGCAACAACGTGAGTGTAACAATACCCCTATTCAGTAAATTTTAATTCTTGACTCAGGCAGTGAAATAGTTGCAATAATATTCTACTTGACTGGACAAGAAATCTACTAAAATAGTTATAATCAATTGCTCTTACAGTGAACTTAACAATAAAACAACGTTGTTAACCTTATTCATTAACTGGTTTACCGTCTTAGTAATTTCACCTAACCATTGGCTAACAAATGAGAATGATCGGTCAAAATAACTGTATGTTGGTTGGCCTGAACCTTTACCTGTTCAATTTGTCTCTGGACTCGGGTTAAGTCATCTTCTGTGGCTACTCCGTACAACGATTTCTGAACGAAACACCAAGGAAATTTAGTAGACATTTCTTCTTTCTACTCTTTACACTATGAGTAGGGGCAGCTGGAGAAGAGGGTGTTATGGTTGTGTGCTGGTGAGATTGAAGGAACTGGTGAATAATGAGGTCCTAAGAGGCTTTGGTAAGCTCCAGCTACAGGTGTACCAAGTCAGTTGAGATAATGAGAGTGAGTTCCACAGTAGACTCGTTGCGTGAGACAGTGTGGCTACAATGTTTGGTAGAGGTTCACACTCTACTCGTACTGAGAACAATTGTCGTATCATATGGACATTGAGGACGAATTATTAAACAGTTCGTGTGTCAGTAATCAGACCGGAAATGAGGACGATCGCCAAGGTCCTGTAAGTGAAATTTACTAATTAATGCAACAATGACCGTCACAGAGCGCAGAAGCTGTACTATCCTACAAATTATACCAGTGAGGGGGTCGACAGTTGAGTGAGGCACAGGTGAAGGGGAAGTACTAGGTTCAGCAGCAGCATCTGGCAGGGCTTCGTTCTGGTGCTCGAGCAATTTCACATTGTCCCCGAGATTGTGTCTTATCTCTCCTGTGTTTCAACTGGTATCTGTGACCTGACACATTTTGCACAACTCGATAAGAAGACGAGGAGCGGCTTGAGGATGTAGGGAGTCATAAGTTCATTCAGTGACACTGTGTCCTTCTCATCAGCTGCATCTCTGGCTCCACGTCGTAATGATTCCCTGAAAAAGTAGCAGTAAGTTAGGTCGCATTATTGATTGATATATTTATCATTCTATCTGACCGTTTAATTAACACCTGCCAAGGTTATGAAAATAGTATGTGCCAAAGCAGATGTTGTTCATCGGTAATAGACTACCAATAAAAAAAACTTGAGTGTTCAACGTTATAGATGAGATAGAGTCACTGTTCACCCCTGAAGTACTGCAAGGCTTTCTTAGGCTTTCTTTTCTTTTCCTTTGAAGAAAAGAAAAGTCGGAGATTAATTCGCGAATAAGACCAAGACCAATACAGGAGGGATGGCACGGACACCAGCCAGGCCCCGCCACGTGTTCATTACGGCTCCGAACACGAAGGAGTACAACATACCCACCACGGCCATCAGCTGAAGGTACATACCTGGGCAGACCATTGGTCATAAAGCACATGTGATGGGCCTCAGACAAGATGTTATAACTTATTTACCTTCAACATAAATTTATTTATTCCGGCGGGAAAGTAAATACCAACATGGCAAAGTTCTGGGTGAAGGCTGCACCACATTTATTTTGAATAATTATCAAGAGAATTCTTACTGAACATGTAATACACAAGAACCAACTTACTGGGTTTAAACTAAAGATTATGCTGTGATGATGGTAGGAGAACAAAGTCCTGAAGCACTGGATGATAATACAAAGCTCAAAGTTCAAAGCATTTTTTTTAGGACTTTCGATGTTTCATAAAAAATAATTGATAATATTGAGCTGTGTTGACTGTACACCGCGCCTGTGATGGTTACTGTCGCCACGTCACGCCTCACTGACAAGAGAGTCATTGGCTCCTCAGACCTGCAGGAGATCACTGCAGTATACCTCCTGCGCCAGAAGACCACAGTGTCACGTTTTCTAGTGATATGTAAATAAAACTGGAACAAGTTTACAAATTAATATATAATCTATAGTGTTCAGGTAGGCCAGAGTTGTCAGGTAGCTCTTAAATATCTCTGTACATTTCCGAGTAGTGAAACCTTGTGGCTCACCTACAAAGGATCACTAGAAGCAAGCAAGCAAGCAAGCAAGCAAGCACGCACGCACGCACGCACACACACACACTACTAGTACTACTACTACTACTTTGCTGTCACTTGGAATCGAGTATGACGATCATCCAGTTGTGATACAATGATACGAGTTATTAATAACATCACGTTCATTTGTGAGCTCTTGGGTGACTCGAGAAGCCGATAAGGGACCGGCAGGGCCGCCCATAGATGTTGTATGTGTGGAGGGCTACATCTAGTGCGGGAGGAGCAGCGGCAGCGTCTTTTGTGTGTGTGTGTGTGTGTGATTCTGCATAGACAAAATGTGTGTTCATATTTACAAGTCTATCAGTTTGCAGGCTATAAAATAATAATTTTTTTTAATAGTGAAGGGCTGGGGTGAGGGACGGATGGTTGGGTGGAGGGAGTGGAGGAGGCCGGGACGAGTGCTCAGTGATGAAGGGATCAATGGAGGGAGTAGAGGAGGCCGGGACGAGTGCTCAGTGATGAAGGGATGAATGGAGGGAGTGGAGGAGGCCGGGACGAGTGCTCAGTGATGAAGGGATGAATGGAGGGAGTGGAGGAGGCCGGGACGAGTGCTCAGTGATGAAGGGATGAATGGAGGGAGTAGAGGAGGCCGGGACGAGTGCTCAGTGATGAAGGGATCAATGGAGGGAGTAGGGGAGGCCGGGACGAGTGCTCAGTGATGAAGGGATGAATGGAGGGAGTAGAGGAGGCCGGGACGAGTGCTCAGTGATGAAGGGATGAATGGAGGGAGTAGAGGAGGCAGGGACGAGTGCTCAACAACCAGGCCCCATTGTGTACTGGAGCCGAACACTACTTCACTCGTCCCTCAGAACCCTATCCCTGTACACTCTAGATCACATCAGTTATCCTTCAGTGAAAATAAACAATGACAAACAAAGTGTTTGATAAGCAGCATCGCAGTGCTTTACCTTAGATTGTTTCTTGGGAATATTGATAACTTAGTAGTGAGATTGTACAGTTTAATAGCATGCTAGTGAACTAATACCAGATTATCCCACTGTTGTTAATTGTATGGATATTATGATGACCTGTATTAAAGCGTTCTATTCTCCTTCAGATCCTGAGTAAATGCTACACTTATGTCCACCCTCTCTTTCCCCCTGCCGCAACTCTCTCTCTCTCTCTCTCCATGACCCTCTCTTTCTGTCCCTACCCCCTCTCTCTCTCTCCCCTGCCTCCCTCTCTCTCTCTCCCCTGCCTCCCTCTCTCCCCTGCCTCCCTCTCTCTCTCCCCTGCTCCCCTCTCTCTCTCCCCTGCCTCTCCCTCTCTCTCTCTCCCCTGCTCCCCACTCTCTCTTCCCCTGCCCCTCCCTCTCTCTCTCTACCCTGCCTCCCTCTCTCTCTCTCTCTCCCTGCTCCTTCTCTCTACCCTGCCTCCCCTTTTCTCCCTGCTTCTCTCTCTCCCTCCCTGCTCCCCTCTCTCTCCCCTCCTCCGTGCCCCTCTCTCCCCCTCCCTGCCCCCCTCTCCCCCTCCCTGCCCCCCTCTCTCTCCTCACTCCCTATCTGTCTCCCTGTCCCCTCTCAATACCCGCCCTCTCTCTCCCCGCTCCCTCTCTCTCCCTCTCTGCCCTCTCTCTCCCCCCTCCGCCCTCTCTGAAGTATTGTTACGGTGTAGAGGGTCCCAGTAGAGGGAATCTGTCATAGGCCAACACACACAAGCTATGCAACATGTCACGCCTCACTCCAACATGTCGTAGCGGTAATGGGCCAAAACTCCAAATTTGTTCATTTTTGGTGACCTATGACCCCTGGAATTGGTAGTTGTGTTATAATGTAATACAAAGCGCATAGTCTAGCTTCGTAAAAACAACAGTCGCCAATAATTAGAAATTACGAGATGCAGGAATTTGGTATCATTGTTGTGTGGCTTATACAGGCAGGTGTATTTTGTCAGGTTATATTATAATTGGTTTATATGTGACCGAACAGCTGATCGCAATGAGAATTGTGTGTGTGTTTGACAGTCGTGCGACATTTTCGCTGTAGGAACACTACGAATGGACGCGAACAAGTCGGTTTAGATATTTTTTCCGATTAACTGATATATTGTTTTTTATATAGACATCTGCTCCAAGAGCCAAGGCTAGGTGGTAGTACCCCCCAAGTCCTGGAGAGATGCCGCCAGACCAGGACACTCGACCAGCAAGTATTTAATAGTCAAAAGGACCAGGCAGTCATTGCTGGGGCTCTCGGGCCATCAGTTGGCCGTGTCAGCCTAGAGTGACCAATGTAAAGCCTGACCAGGGCTGTCATCCATCTTCGTGGCATTCCGGTTTATGTCCAGGGGCGAAACTCCGTTGTAATCTCTCAGAGCTTGTTTGGGCCAGCAGTATTCAACACGTTGCTAAACATTACCTACAACAGTGATGATACCAGCACGCATGTCCTGATATGGGAGTGGATGACGCACCGGAGCTGGACAGTGGCCCCTGAGGTTGGTGATAACACTGATGGGGACAATGTCAGGTTAGTTGTAGGAGGTCGCCTGGGGTGCCGAGCTAGGAAGGGTGTTACCAGAGCGAGGGGAGTGAAGAAGGATCCTTTCATTTGTTTCAACTCGATTGACTCTCTCCCTCGCCCTGATGGTTAGAACCACCTCCTCGAACTTGTATTGAACACTTCTTCGCTGAAGCAGCGTGAGCACTCTGTCAGTGGAAGCAAAAGTGGTCCACTGCACGCACTATGATGGCCACAGTACTCACACGTTGATTGCACAAAAACAACTGCCTTTTAGAGGCGGCCACAAACTCATCTTACATTTTGAAGACATCAAGATCCATAACTTATTTACAGCCTTCTGGGCAGAGCACAATATATCTATCAAAGGAGGACTCCAAACCCCCGCAGACCTTCACTTTGGCAGGGCTACGGCCTTGTTGAAAGTGGAGGGGGGGGGGGAGTCTTGTCCTTCCTGTTAGGGATCAACAAGCCAGGTTGGTCAGAAGAGGACGACTCGGAAGGCCTGGCCATAGGCCACGCGTGTCTTTGTTTTATTCTTTTGGCCCATAAGTTTTCAATTATTAATACAGGACCTTAAGGATCGTGTACCTCCACCTACCAGGAGACGAACAGAGCCAAGAGCGGGTCATCAAGGACGGGGTACCTGGTCCTCGGGGAGGTCACTGATGGTGAGCCCCGCGAATCGAATTGTTTGTCCTTCGTGGTACAAAGACGCCAGTCAAGGCGTCCCCCAGTCCTCCAACTCAGGGCGGCCTTAAAGGCGACCCCAACAGTGGCTGGGGCTGACGATCCGTACTGGTGTTCAGAACCTTGTGGTATCTTTATCTGGAACCTCACAAACGACAAGTTCAGCTTGGGTAGCCGTACCAGGTGTCACCAGACACCCGCCGACAATAGCTCGATTGGTCGTCGGAGCTTTCAAACCTCTTAAATATCAGTATACAAGTAGTGTGAATGTTAACAGGATAAACCAGAAGACCAAACCTTTTACCTTCTATCCGGACCGGCCAGAGAGTAAACCTAACGTAACCCAACGAGAGCAAGGAGCGAACACAAGAACCTAAAGAAACCAAACATGAAATCGTACAGCAAAAAAAAAAAAGTCGAAAAATATTAATTTCAGACGAAAACGCAAGAGTATCACGTGACATCGACACTTTCGCTGATTGGTCGAGTAAGAATTAAACAATACAGACAAAGACAGACAGACACAGTCCATGCCCACTAACAATGTTTACGTTGGAAGGCCAATTTCCACGAAGAGCCCAAGTGTTTTTCTGGTGGATACTCCGGAAAACAACCCGACAGTCAACAGCGATATAATTTCTAGATCCAGAGAACAAAAATCAAAACACCCGACACCAGCCGACCCCACCGAACGTAATGTGACAGACAGAGATTATTACCTTACATTATATAAGTCATGTTTGGTTGGTTCATGTTCCATTTACACTTTAGAGTTAGAGGTTACCGCTTTAACTGTGTCAAACAATATTCTTTAAATACATTCCCAAATTCAGTTATGAAAGGTGACAAATAATGTTCCTGGTGTTACAAGACGATGTTCATAACCCACAGGGCGGTCAGTCTTTGTCAAACCTTAATGACGAGTTATAGATTGAGCTAATTAATCATTATCACCTGACTGGGGAGACTAGCGTGTAACAACCGGTGTGTTATATACAAGGTAAATGTTAACCTACGTGGGAACAGGTGTGAAGAACAGGTGTGAAGAGCAGATGTGAAGAACAGATGTGAAGAACAGGTGTGAAGAACAGATGTGAAGAACAGGTGTGAAGAACAAATGTGAAGAACAGTCAGGTAAGGGGTGACTAGCGAGGATGGTGACGTGTGTGGTTCTCAGGTGTGTCCAAAGTTGATCCTCGTCTCGAACACCAGCCAGCTACAACCACAGACACCAGCCAGCTACAACCACAGACACCAGCCAGCTACAACCACAGACACCAGCCAGCTACAACCACAGACACCAGTCAGCTACAACCACAGACACCAGCCAGCTACAACCACAGACACCAGCCAGCTACAACCACAGACACCAGCCAGCTACAACCACAGACAGACAGACAGACACACAGGCGATACCTATAGACACCTCTTCATAACACGGCATGTCACAAGATATAACTGAAGGGTCTCAAGTGTCACCCCTACAGGATACACACTCAAGTCTTACCTGGGGAGGAGAGGCTCACAGGTGTGTTCAAGGCCTTAATGACAGCAGGGGGGATGGGAAGGGGGTGATGGGGGTGGGAAGGGAGTGAGGGGGTGGGAAGGGGGGTGATGGGGGTGGGAAGGGGAGTAAGGGGGGTGGGAAGGGGAGTGAGAGGGGGTGGGAAGGGGAGTGAGGGGGTGGGAAGGGGAGTGATGGGTGTGGGGAGGGGAGTGAGAGGGGGTGGGAAGGGGAGTGAGAGGGGGTGGGAAGGGGAGTGAGGGGGTGGGAAGGGGAGTGATGGGTGTGGGGAGGGGGGTGAGGGGGGTGGGAAGGGGAGTGAGGGAGGTGGGAAGGGTTGTGAAGGGGGGTGGGAAGGGGAGTGAGAGGGGGTGGGAAGGGGAGTGAGAGGGGTGGAAGGAGTGAGAGGGCTGGTAGAGAGTGAGAGGGATGGTAGAGGAGTAATTGGGTGCCTATTAAAAGTGGGACTTATTAATAAGGCAAATTAGAATGAAGACCTTTTAGAAAATTAGGTCTAAATAGGACTGAACCCCAATTTCATTATATAAACGGGAACCTACTACAGTTGGGAACCCATTAAGGAGTGGAACCTATTAGGAGTAGAGCCTATTTTGACCTATTAAAACTGGACCCCTTTAGAAGTGAAGGTCATTAGGACTGTGTGTGTGTGTGTGTGTGTGTGTGTGTGTGTAGCCCCCCTTGATTAAATAGAAAGAGAGGTTAAGGTGACACGTTCACAGGAACATATTAACGTCTAAGAGAGAGAGAGAGAGAGAGAGAGAGAGAGAGAGAGAGAGAGTGTGTGTGTCAAGGCTCCTGCTGGGGTAAGGAGGGGCAGCTGTAAGGATTATATAAAGGAACTCCACCAAGGCGTAAGAACTGCGTCAGGTAGGTGTTGGTCGCCAAGGGCCTCTAACGTGCTCACTCTCAGCTGAAATTTGGGAAGGAATCACCGGCCGTCTCGTAAGGTGCTGTGCAGATGTTATTGTTATGACCTAGAGCACACAATAAGTTCTTTTACGATGACTTAAGAGAAATACTGACTTCCCCTATCACCCCCCTATACTCTCCCACCCTCCCTCTCATAAACCCACCCCAACTCTCTCACTCCCTCCCACTCATAAACCCACTCCTACTTTCTCACTCCCTCCCTCTCATAAACCCACTCCTACTTTCTCACTCCCTCCCTCTCATAAACCCACTCCAACTCTCTCACTCCCTCCCACTCATAAACCCACTCCTACTTTCTCACTCCCTCCCTCTCATAAACCCACTCCAACCCTCTCACCCCCTCTCTCTCCCTCGTTCGCCCAATCCATATATCTGTAACGAATCACCAATACTCCATTATCGCTGCCAGACACCCGCTAAAGACACAGGCCGCAGTTGCTGACGAAAAAATAACAAGGTGTATTTACGTCAGCTTCTCTCGGTATGTGTAATATTTGGCCATTCAATTAAGAGGTTCATTCGTTGCTGGAACACGTGGAAGTTTCACGGATTTTCTCTCTCCTCTCTTTCTCTCTCTCTTACTCTCCTCTCTTTCCCTCTCTCCATCGTACCTTCCCACTCTCCTTCTCTTAAACTTAATGTATTTTTTTCTATCACCTTCATTCCCTTGTTCCCCCTTTTATTTTCCTTACTTCTTCCCAGTTTTTGTTACTCTTTCCCTCTTTTCTTTCTTTCCTCACCTCCCTCCCTCCTTCCCTATCCTTTTTTCCTACCCCCTCCCCCCTCCTTCCCTCACCATCTTGCCTTTCTCCCATCATCCTTTCCACTTTTCTTCCCTCTTTGGCTCTCCCTCCTTCCTATCCTCCCTCCCACACGGTATGTTGACTGGGTGTTCTGAGTTTACAAGGTTCAGTCGCCGACAGTATCAGACTCTAACTTTGGTTCTATGTGTTGCGATGCGCAGAGTTCGTTCAGGGAGCAGGAAGCGAGGATGTGCTGAGCAGAAAGTTCATTGAGGACAGCA
>CAUDMG010000251.1:30000-147500 GCA_958450375.1 Homarus gammarus
GGAAGAGGGAAAAGAAGGATAGGAGGAAGAGGAATAGGAGGCAGAGAAGGAAGAAGAGGAAAGACAGGAGGAGGTAGAGGGAGAGAAAGAGGAGGAGGAGGAATAGGGATAGAAGGAGGGGGGAAGGGGGTAGGATAGGAGAGGAAGAGAAGGAGAGGACAAAGAGGGAGATGAAAGGAAGGGAAGAGGAACAAAGAAATAAGAGAGAATATTGGAAAAGAAGGTAAAAGAAGAATGTTAAGGAAGAGAAAGGAAGCAGAATGAAGAACAAGAACAACAACAAGAAGAACAAGAAGAAGAACAAGAAAGTGGAAAAGACGATGAGGAAAACGAAAGAAAAATTGATGAAAATAGAAAGAGAAATGAAAAATAGTCCACAACAAGTTACAAATGTATGAAACTTCAACTAGGTACTTTCTATTTTTCGTTTAATAAGACACAAGTAAATATAACCGTTGTAATGTTACCTTTACGGATAATATACAGAGTCGGACGGGACAAAATAACACACTAGAGTTGCCATATTACAGAGGTACAAAATAGAACAAAATTGGAACAAATATAAAAAAACGAGTGAATTGTTATGACAAGAGTGAACAAAAATGGAACAAAATTGTAAAAAAACAAAGTGAGAAACAAGTCAATGTAACACACAGACACCCTAACACAGACGCCCTAACAGACAGACACCCTAACAGACAGACACCCTAACAGACAGACACCCTAACAGACAGACGCCCTAACACAGACGCCCTAACACAGACACCCTAACAGACAAACACCCTAACAGACAGACGCCCTAACAGACAGACGCCCTAACACAGACACCCTAACAGACAGACGCCCTAACAGACAGACGCCCTAACAGACAGACGCCCTAACAGACAGACGCCCTAACAGACAGACATCCTAACAGACAGACACCCTAACAGACAGACACCCTAACACACAGACACCCTAACAGACAGACGCCCTAACAGACAGTCAACCTAACAGACAGACATCCTAACAGACAGACGCCCTAACAGACAGACATCCTAACAGACAGACACCCTAACAGACAGACACCCTAACACACAGACACCCTAACAGACAGACACCCTAACAGACAGACATCCTAACAGACAGACACCCTAACAGACAGACGCCCTAACAGATAAACGCCCTAACAGACAGACACCCTAACAGACAGACACCCTAACACACAGACACCCTAACAGACAGACGCCCTAACAGACAGACATCCTAACAGACAGACACCCTAACAGACAGACATCCTAACAGACAGACACCCTAACAGACAGACACCCTAACAGACAGACGCCCTAACAGACAGACACCCTAACAGACAGACACCTAAATACCTAGACACCTACACAGATGAACTGTCTGTCTCTGCGTTAGGCTATTGCTATTAATAGTAGTTTAGCACTGACTTAACATTCAGAGGCAAACCCTTGATATTTCTCGCTGACAGCTACTACCATTGTATTTATATTACAGACAGACAGACAGACAGACAGACAGACAAACATATACTGACCAACAGAATAAATCCTCTTTTATTTTTGGTTTTCTATTTTAAAGAAGCATATGAAAACGCCTTAGTAAATTCCTGAATGTATCATTAAACGTACGACCATTATCTCTCGAAGTACACAGCGTTGTATATTGTGTGTGAGGCGTGTAGGACGCTGACGAGGCTCGGGGTGGGTTCAGGATGACGTACCTCTGGGGAGTACAGAGAAGCCAATGAATGTTTATTCTTAGATATTTTTAGTATGCAAGAAATGTCAAAGGTTAGTTATCTCTAAAAAGGCAGATTGTCTCTCTAGGCCATAGAATGTAGTCTCTCTTACACACATACACATCTACGCGCACACACACGCCAAGCTGTACTTTTCCGAGGGGCTGTCTCCACCTCTCACCTGTGGCGTCCCCCAAGGCACCAAGATGGAACCACTCTGCTTCCTTATGCTTATCAATGATGCCCTAAGAGAAACCCCTGCTCGCTGGAAATATGTTGACGACTCCACCATTGGGATCAGCGTCAACAATTCTGCTCCCGACTATACCGCCCTTCAGGATTTATTGAACAGTCTCCAAAACTGGGTCACCAACAACCACGTCACCATCAACCATACCAAGACCATGGTTATGCACATCAACCTCTCCTCCGACGTTGTTCCACCCCCTTCCATTACTTTAGGTCCCAACACACTCCAGGTTGTAGATTCCAGTAAGCTCCTCGGCCTCACCATAGACAACAAACTAAATTGGAAACCACACGCCAGTGAAGTTGTCAAATCCTCCAGTTTCCGTCTCCACCTCTTCCGCCGACTCAAGTCCCTCGGAGTTCCTGCACCCGAGCTCCTCAGTGTTTAATCAACATTCATACTTCCCAAGCTCACCTATGCCTCCCCTACCTGGTCTTCCTCCCTAAATGCCACACAACGTAAATACCTAGAAAAAGTGCAAAAGAGGGCATGCAAGATTATTCTCTCCCCTTCCTACTCCACATATCAAGAAGCGCTCAACACACTGACCCTCTCGGCTCTCACGGACCATCACCACGACCTCATCTGCAAATTTGGAGAGAAGCTTCTGTACCATCCTCGACACCGGCTCCTACTACTACCTGAGATCCCTCGCCAGAGAAATGCTGTTCGACACCACAACCGCATCCAGCCCATACGAGCACGAACTGATCGCTATAAGAACAGCCCAGTCCCAACCATTGTAAAAACTATCAATAACTTGTAATCAACCAGTGTATTCACTCCCAGTCAATCTTACTTTTTGCACTGTCACTATGTTGAAATGCCCTGTAGTTTGAGTTTCTCCCCACCTAGTTATTGTATATCATATTTGTATCACTAAGATAACTTGTATAATATTTGTAAATCAAGAGACCCATTCCCCAATTATGTAACTGTATATTTTCAGCCTTCCGGCTGCCATGCTCTTTCAATAAACCGTTATTTATTATTATTATTATTATTATTACACACACACATCTACACACATACACATATACACACATCTACACACATACACATACACATCTACACACACACAAACATAAACTAGATATTCACTTAACACATTCAAACAAACTCACATCATAAACTACACATAGATAAACTACAGAACCACAAGTTACAATAAACTAAGTGAAGCAGCGACCAAACAATAGCTCTTGCTGGTGCTTGACAATACACGAACGTTATTGTTAGGGCCACAACTCCTAAAGACAGAGTGTGTGAACCATGGGACAAAACCAGGTGCAGTCAGTAAAGCAGAGTGTGTGAACCATGGGACAAAACCAGGTGCAGTCAGACTCCGGTTAATACACACATAATGCTTGCCTGAAAATTTGTAAGTTAACTGGATGTACTTCATACAGACACTGACTGCATACGGAAATTGTCTATGGATTTATACAGAGGACAGAGTATACCTGCATGAACATGAATCACGGATCGATATACACATGTCTGTATAAGTTCCATATACACATTCAAACACACACACACACAAACTATTGGTAACAAAGTCAAAACACACACACACACACACACATAGCCCCAACAACTCTGCCAACAAGCTGACAACACAGAGGAAGGAAGGAAGTAAGGTTATCAGGGCTGGTGGTGGTGGCAGGTGGACATGAAGTACCTCTGGCCAACTCTCCCATAAGTGTCACGGCCCGGCACTGTTACCTCCCAAACTCTGCCGACAACTTCACCAAACTGTGGCCGGTGCTGCTACAACGCGCTCCCCGGCGGCCTCCTCCTCTTCCTCCTGTTTCTGCCTTTCCTCCTCCACCGCTGCCTCCTCTTCCTCCTCCACCGCTGCCTCCTCTTCCTCCTCCACCGCTGCCTCCTCTTCCTACACCACCGCTGCCTCCTCTTCCTCCTCCACCGCTGCCTCCTCTTCCTCCTCCACCGCTGCCTCCTCTTCCTCCTCCACCGCTGCCTCCTCTTCCTCCTCCACCGCTGCCTCCTCTTCCTACACCACCGCTGCCTCCTCTTCTTCCTCCACCGCTGCCTCCTCTTCCTCCTCCACCGCTGCCTCCTCTTCCTCCTCCACCGCTGCCTCCTCTTCCTCCTCCACCGCTGCCTCCTCTTCCTCCTCCACCGCTGCCTCCTCTTCCTCCTCCACCGCTGCCTCCTCTTCCTCCTCCACCGCTGCCTCCTCTTCCTCCTCCACCGCTGCCTCCTCTTCCTACACCACCGCTGCCTCCTCTTCCTCCTCCACCGCTGCCTCCTCTTCCTCCTCCACCGCTGCCTCCTCTTCCTCCTCCACCGCTGCCTCCTCTTCCTCCTCCACCGCTGCCTCCTCTTCCTCCTCCACCGCTGCCTCCTCTTCCTCCTCCACCGCTGCCTCCTCTTCCTCCTCACCGCTGCCTCCTCTTCCTCCACCACCGCTGCTCCTCTTCCTCTCCACCGCTGCCTCCTCTTCCTCCACCACCGCTGCCTCCTCTTCCTTCTCCACCGCTGCCTCCTCTTCCTCCTCCACCGCTGACTCCTCTTCCTCCTCCACCGCTGCCTCCTCTTCCTCCTCCACCGCTGCCTCCTCTTCCTCCTCCACCGCTGCCTCCTCTTCCTCCACCACCGCTGCCTCCTCTTCCTTCTCCACCGCTGCCTCCTCTTCCTCCTCCACCGCTGCCTCCTCTTCCTCCTCCACCGCTGCCTCCTCTTCCTCCTCCACCGCTGCCTCCTTCCTCCTCCACCGCTGCCTCCTCTTCCTCCTCCACCGCTGCCTCCTCTTCCTCCACCACCGCTGCCTCCTCTTCCTCCTCCACCGCTGCCTCCTCTTCCTTCTCCACCGCTGCCTCCTCTTCCTCCTCCACCGCTGCCTCCTCTTCCTCCTCCACCGCTGCCTCCTCTTCCTCCTCCACCGCTGCCTCCTCTTCCTCCACCACCGCTGCCTCCTCTTCCTCCTCCACCGCTGCCTCCTCTTCCTTCTCCACCGCTGCCTCCTCTTCCTCCTCCACCGCTGACTCCTCTCGTATTATTAGATGCGATAAAGTCTTTGAGTCTTGGTTAAGTCAGGAAACAAAACATAGATTTTAAAAACTTCGTATCTATAAATTCTCTCGCAACAAGAGGTTTCAGAATACCTCTAACTGACCCCATTAAATAATGACACACACACACACACACACACACACACACACACACACACACACACACACGATTTCTGAGACCACCTTACGATGATTTCAAGAAAACATCCAACAATTTCAATTAAACTACGACAGAAAAAATGAACCCTGGAAGATACTAAAGTTAAATGCATCTGTCTAATAGGAAATTCGTCTTCAGATAAACCACGATATAAAATTGATCTCATAAAACTACGTAATTTGAAATTTTCACTTAATTATTGGGTACGAGAGAGAGTACTTAAACAGTCCCCCCAATCAACCACGACTCTTAACGCAGTAAACTACGTATAACTCCCTATAGTAAGATTAATGAGACTATCCACTAAACTTCCTGACTTACACCACCAAACCAAACCCTCGCCACACCAAGACACAGCCACCACCGTCACATGAACAACAATGAAGTAATATAGAAAACAAACTGCTAACGTTCTCTTCTCTGTGTCCTATAGAACCTCTGCACCATAAGGAAAATAAATGTTATTTTTTTCATGTGTGGGAATGGATAATAAATCAACGAAGATAACAGAGATAAGAAGATTAGAGGAAGGAGTCGGTATACCAAGAACCAAATGTAAACTTACGGATCAGTCACCAATGAATTTAGTCGACAATGCCCAAGCTTTTGAGTGTCAGATTAAATTATTTTGCAATTGTGTAACATGTCTGTCTGTGTGTATTCCTTCCTCCCTCTCATCCTTCCTCCCCCTTTTTACCTCCCACACACCAAATCCCTTTCTCTCCCACCCACCCACTCCTTCCTTCCCCAAGAAACGGAAGAACTCCAGCAAACGCCGCAGACGATAGGATTCAAGAGGCTCTTTGGCTTAGTGAAAAATTTCCGAACTTCAAGATATCATTTTAACTCACATGTCCAGCTGACAGTATTGAGATGAGTGTGCAGAAGAAAAAAACAGAAAATAAAGAAGGAAGAAGAAGAAAGAAGACAAAGAAGTAAGAAGAAGAAGAACGAAATCAAGAAAAAATATACCCAAACAGAATAAGAATCATAAAAATGGTAACATTTGATGGATATTATCATAATGACGACAATGATGATAATAATACTACTCCAAATAATAATAATGACTTCATCGTCGTGTGTTTGATGTATACTGAACAAATAAATGATAAATACTAACTCTTAAGTGTACAAGTCCCTCATTTTTTTTATCTTATCTGTGGTATCTGAGGTTAGACATCAACTTCCTTGTCTTATCTCACCGCCACATGGAAGACGCGGCGAGGACACTGTGACTTCATTACCCTGTTGCGTCTTCGTCAGGTGTAACTATAGTGAAGAAGACAGAGTTCCCCGACAGAAAGGTGGAGAGGTAAGCGACGATTTAGTGTTAACAGAGAGAAACAGTATATAGCCAATGTTGTTCTATTTTGTAACTTGTATTAAAACTACAACCATGCAAGAAATGCTTGAATTCAGAGACAGAGGTGGAATGCTTATTTAGCATCGTTAGTCTGGCTACTATTGCGAGTTTCCTTAGGGTCATTTCGTGAGTTACCTACGATGTAAACAAGCACATCTCACAAAATGGGTTAACCACAGTAACAGGTCGAACTGTAGCCGACCCAGAAAGATCTTAACAGGCTTCTATTTATCAGCCAAAAGATTGCTGAGAGTCACTTTGGCGACACTGATCATCCAGCTTCTGTGCATATTTGTTGCAAAAACAAAACTCGTCTCACAACTATTGCAGCAAACCTTAATAAAGATCTGAGGAAATACAATCTCTTTGAGCAGCAAAAACGCTTTAACTATTGCCACATATTGCCTGTCTTGTTCAAGAGCAGCTGTTATTGACACATTGTTGTCGAAACATAGACGCCCGTCAGTCTGGAAGGTACAGACCCTTCATCATGCTACTAATTGAAGAGAAGTGGCCACGAGTACAACTGAGGAACCAGAAGTAAATGTCCCAGGAGGCTGAGAGTGACCTTGTTGTGGAGGACGCTGTACATCACGTAGGTTGTTGTGTACATTTATTATAAGGTCAGCAACTTCCAGGGTAACTTGGTCGTAGCTATGGAGATAAAGAAAAAATACACCTTTTCTTAAACAATGTGAACAAACAGACCAGGAAGTTGAGTGTCAATATACTATGTCTTAAACATCAGCTTGAGACAAGATATGACCATGACCTTGATGTAACAATCCCTCAGTGAGTTGTCCAATGTGTTCTACCTTCCAGATTATGTTATCAAGCAGTAAATAAATAAAAAGTTTAATAACTCTACTGTAGAAATGTTATGCTCTCAGTGTTACAAGAACAAGTGTAAAGAGCATTACACTGTATTGACAACAACAAGCTTCACTTGACACTGAGTTGGCATCGCGGTCAAGAACAGTCAAGTTGTGGTCATTATTATTATTAGTAGTAGTAGTAGTGATAGTATATAACAAATAATAGTAGTAAAAATAAAAGCAATGGAAGATTTAATAGAAGTAGTAGCAAAAGAAAGAAAGAAAGAGTACATAAAATATTTTGGAAGTATGTATAGAAAATCAAAAGACACACACACACACACACACACACACACACACACACACACACACATATATCTCTTGGACTTCTGTCTACATGGAAAAGGAGGACCCAACACGGAAGAGGTGAGGGGAGGGGTTGGGGAGGTGGAATAGGAGAAGGATGGAGAGAAACACAAAGGGGAAGAAGAGGGGAAGGCGGAGACAGGGGAGGGGGAAGAGAAGGAGAAGAAAGAGGATAAGGAGAAAGGAGAAGAAGGGGGATGACAACAACGACGGGCGAAGAGGAGAAGAAGAAGAGGGAGGTGGAAAAGGAGAAGGAAAGGGTGAAGAAGGAGGAGGAGAGGAAATGTAGAAGATGAAGAGGCAGTCGGGTGTAGAGGGAGAAGAGAGGAGGATGGGGAAATAAGAGAGAGCGTAGAGAACACAGGTTACAGGCACCATAAAGAGAGGGAAGAGAGAATTGAGAAGGGAGAGAAAAGAGGAGAGATGAGGAGGAGGATAAAGTGAGATACAGAAGAACTTAGATACAAAGAGAGAGAGAAAACACCGGTAGAAACAGAGACAGAGAAAGAAACAGATAAGAGAGAGAGAGAGAGAGAGAGAGAGAGAGAGAGAGAGAGAGAGAGAGAGAGAGAGAGAGAGAGTTATACAAAAAATAGCTTGTACCCCAGTAATTAAACGTTAGAATTCGATATGCATATTTTTTTTTTTTTTTTATAATTTGAGACACAAGTTTATTGTATAACACGAGACGACTAAGTTATTGATGAGGCTACCACTGATTCTCAAAGGTTCATATGTTAGAATTTTCCTTGTAGCTGGAATTGTTAAGGTACCTTGTTCATTTATTCCTCGCCACTAGAGTTAAATGCACATCACCTACAACCTCTCTGGTGGTTAGCCGCTTCATCCTCTTGGACAATAATCCAAGAAGTAGTATTATCGGTAATTGTGTAATGGAAGATTTCAAAGATTCTTTTCGACTAATCTATTTACATTATTTTCGGCTGTTTTTGATTCAGCGTACGAAGGACACGATCATGATGTGGTATATCTCGACTTTCGCAAAGCCTTCGACAGGTACCCCACGAAAGACTAATACGAAAAGTGGAGGCTCATGGCATTGGAGGATATATTCTAAAATTGATTAAGGCGCATTTATAGAACAGGAAACAGCGAGTGGGCATTAACGGCACTAAATCCGATTGGGGTAACGTCACTAGTGGAGTACCCCGAGGCTCAGCACTTGGACTATTATTACTTATTATATACATAAGTGATATAGACATTGGCAGCAACATAAGTAAATTTGCTGATGACACTAAAATAGAGCGTGCAATTAAACCTGACGAGGACTCCGCAAAACTACAGGAAGATCTTAACAAATTTTTCGAATGGTCTGAAAATTGGCAAATGAAATTTAATGTGGACAAATGTAAAGTACTTAGCCTAGGAGATGTAAACAGAGAAACCAGATACCAGATGAACAACGTTGTTATAGAGAAATCCGATTGTAAGAAATATTTAGGAGTAATGATAAGTAGCAATCTTAACCAAGTCAACAATGTTTATTTGCTGGAAACAAGGCTAACAAAGTACTTGGGTTCATACAAAGGCGTGTTAGTTACAAGACTAGCGAGGTCATCCTAGAACTATATCTTGCGCTTGTCAGACCTCACTTGGATTACGCAATTAAGATCTGGTCACCGTATTACAGAATGGATATAGAATCCCTAGAAAGAATTATGACGAGACTAATCCCGGGCAATAGGAACCTTCAGTACAGAGACAGGTTGAAACATCCTAATTTGCACTCCTTCGAGAGATGTAGAGTGAGGGGCGATATGATCGAGGTGTATAAATGTAAGGCAGGGCTAAACAAAGATGATATAACAAAGGTACTCAAATTATCCAAACAGGAGCGAACTTGTAGCAATGGTTTTAAATTAGACAAATTTAGATTTAGGAGCGAGATAGGTAAACACTGGTTTGGAAATAGAGTAGTGGATGAGTGGAACAAGTTACCAAACATCATCATTAACTCGAATATGCTGGACAGCTTCAAACATAGGTTGGATGGATATATGAGCGATAGGGGTTGGGTGTAAACGGGACTGCCCAGTATGGGCCAATAGGCCCGCTGCAGTTTCCTACATTCTTATGTTAACAGCAGGAAACCCGTAAATACTGACACCAGGCTGGGGGAGAAGCTGTCATTGACGCCATGAGAAAGATATTTGAACAGCGTGATTGTGAGGCAGTACTCCTGGTGGACGCCTCCAATTCTTTCAACATTATCAACCGTAAGGCCACACTGCACAATATCAAGATGAAGTGTAAGCTTTTCAAGTTATGTTGAAAACACCTACAGGAATCCGACAGACCTTTATATAACGAACTTCAAGGCTCTAAGAGGAGAGATCACCATACAGTCAGCTGAGTGAAATACGTAAGGGGACTCAATCGCCATGGCAATGTATGCAATATATATAGGCCAATGAATCAACCATCATATGCTGATGACCTCACATGACCAGGAAAAGTGGAGGACATCAAAAAGTTGTGGGGCTTGGTAACATCAAGAGGTCCACAAATAGGGTACCAGCAAGTCCTTCCTCACTGTGGAGCCAGAATATCGAGCTACGGAAGTGTTCAGCGGAAGTAAGGTCAAAATAATAATGCATGGGCAAACACACCTAGGTGCGGTAATCGGCACGAATGATTTCAAGACCGAGTACGTAAAAGGAAAGGTGAATGAGTGGGAGAAGGAAATCCAAGCTCTGTCTGATATTGCTAAAACATGTATCGTTTGCGGCATTCACCCATGGAATTAAGCATCGCTGGAATTACCTGATGCGCGCTATCACTGATATCGGACCTCTGCTCCATCCTCTGGAAGAAGCCACCAGGAAAGCATTTATGCCAACACTAGTGAAAAACCATCACTTAACCCCAACAGAAAAGTCAATCCTTGCACTTCCACCGAGACAAGGAGGAATATGAATAACTAACTCAGAGGAACTTGCAGCTACTGAACATAAGAACTCTGTCAAGCTCACGGCAGACCTCACTGATTTAGCGAGGTGGACAACAATGAACTGCACAAAATCTGACGTACCATTGCGACAGAATAACACACACAAGTGAAAAACTTTAACTGAACTTGAAGAGAAAAGTAGCTGGAATGCAGGGGGTGGCCGCCTCAAACTGGCTAACAATGTTACCGATAAAAGCAAAGGATTTCAACCTTAGCAAACAATAATTCACAGACGTCATTACAGGTACTTTCAGGTATGGTAAGCTAGTGGAAGTCGTGTCTCCACATTGCATTTATGGAATACCCTACAGCGTGGTGTGCATGATGGCAGGTTTCGTATGCACGATGCGCAACGAAGTATAGGACCTCAGAGCAAATATACTCAAGGAAATTTGCCTTAACATCGCTATAGAGCTGATCCTCCTCCCACTGGATGGTGAGCACTTCCTTTCACCGGTCCGCCAACACAATCAGTGAAGCCCGTGTGGACGTCAATGCTTCAGGATTTTGGACGGGGGGACAGCATGCCTTCTTCGACATCAAAATCTTTGACCTCCTGGCCGTAATATCACTTTGACCTGTTTCTCGAGGCTGTACACAGGAAGAACGAAAACGACAAGAACAGATGATATACTGAGAGAATCCAGAACGTGGATCAAGGCAGCTTCACTCCTCTGGGGTTTACAACATGAGGCCGGAAGGGACCAAGTGCAAGGAACTTCTATGGCAGACTGGCTGAGGTGTTACCTGAACAAGCAAAAGTTCAGAAGCCACGTCATGGCCCGGTTGAGCTGTCTCTGCTTAAGTCTGCTCTGCTATGGCCCAAAGGAACAAAATCTTTAGCCTCTAAATCAATAACAGTCGCAGACATTGACTGTGAGGTAACAATCAATGAAAACTGCAGAGATCTGCAGCTTAACTAACTCGGCTAGGGTAGTTATTTTTGTATTAGAGCAGCAGCAGCAGGAGGTGAGTATATCTTTGAATCACAAAATAAACGATATTAATTCCTAAAACAGTATACTATATATGCAAATTAACAGTTTGGGCTGGACACCTCGCACATCAACCACACGCTGCACCATACATCACTCCTGTGTACATACCTGCCATGATAATTACCCATCTCCCCTTCCTCCACCCCCCCCCTCCCGTTTGACACATGTGGATGAGCCTTTAATTACCCTGGGTGAGGTCATCCATTTATAGCTGACCATCCAATGTAAGGTGATTGAGGTTCATTGCTTTTCGGATGACACTTTAATGGTTGTTATATGCAAATGAGAAACTAAGAGCTTGTAGCGCTGATTGATCTTCCTTCTACTAATTGGTGTATCTTCTGTATAGTAATTAAGACCAGGTATATTTGCATATGTAATTATGGCCAGGTATATTTACAGGTGTCTTATCTAATTTTACCTTATGTTTGTTGATTATTTTGTCTCTATTGTTAACTAATGTATAATTTCTTGCATGAAATTGAAATGAATCTAGGTAATGAATCATACTGTATCATACCAACTCATTGTATCTCACTTTGCTTATTGTCTCACTCAATATACAATTTATAGCATAAAATTATACAAATATGATGTTTGTTTCCTATTGTAAATTTGCAGAAAAAAAATCCTTACTAATGTTTTGAATCATGCTGTACCTGACACCTTAATTAATTTATAACTAGCTTAATTAAAAGTGTATCTACCTGATTTTTATTACATACTCTACTTGTTGCTTCAAATTGGATACTGTTTATAGGGTAAAATATAATACTTTTTTTTTGGGGGGGGGGGGCGTGTTGTATCATTCTGTAGTGTAGACTGTGGAGTAATATTATAGATCATTCACCAGCAAGGCTACGGACTTGGCGCACCCACATTCAACCACATTCATTATGTAAAATGTTGAAATATCTTAGCTTACCTAATTTAACCTAACCTAACCTGCCCATAGTTTAACCATTCCTAACCCCACTCCTAGCTGAACATAACCTAATCCTTAACTTGAACTAACCTGCCCCCAGACTTAACCTAACCTACTTTTAATCCCTTCCTCACTTAACCTAACATACCTTAAGCTAACCTACCCCTAATATAACCTAATCTACACTTTACTTAAATCTCACCTACCCTTAACTAAACCAAACTTAACCCAACTTAGATTACATGACAATCAGTCCAAAGCAGGGAGCAAGTATGTCTTAGCCTGTAAGTTCTATCTTCTTAATGTTTGAGATTCAGAGAGAGAGAGAGAGAGACGTACTTATATATAAGGTAATTCTTTCCGGCACGAGTTGTTTATGGTTGAAAATCAATCAGGAAATGCAAGAAGACACATCAGGAAATACTAACAGGTATTGGCTGTTTACGTCTGCTTATCAATCTGCAAATGCAAGGTAACATATTTAAGAGTATATGAGCAGCGGTGAGTCGTTTATCTCTAAAACCAACCGTCTAGAAGCAAAACAAATGTGTATAGATATATCATAAAGTGCCATCAAGCATTTATTAATGTATTAAAATAAGCAGAAAATAGTAAACAAACATCCCCAAGAAAGTTCCATCTACTGTTTACACCTTCAAGCCAACAGGAAAAATGAACAAGCACCGCTCAATAAGTTCCATTAATTGTTTATACCTTGAAATCAAGTTCCATTAAGTGTTTCCACCTTAAAATAAAGTTTAATTAAGTGTTTATACCGTAAAATCAAGTTTCACCGGGTTATATATTTCTTACAATCAACTAAAAACAACACACTTACACCCCCGGAAAGTTCCATCACTCAGCAGCTTCTCATATAAAAAAAACCCAGCACGAATCCACTTAGAAGCGATACGACCCCTTGTGAGCACTCCCAAGACCAACTTAATCTCGTGCTGGAGATTCTTCTTCCTATTGACGTTCCGGACAGCTTAGCACAGACGGTAGTAGGAGGAGGTGCATTAACCTTGGTGAGGTATTTAAGTGATTATTTTCTTCTTAGCGCTGTATAATGAGTGTGTCCATTTGGTTATGTAAGTTATTGTTTGAGTATACAAATTTGTGTTCTTGTTGCTGCTGTTCTATTCTGTTGTGTTCTGTTCTGTTCTGTTCTCTCTCTCTCTCTCTCTCTCTCTCTCTCCTCTAGTACTTCCTTCATTTTATTTTCCGTTTATTTTTCGTGGTCTTTCTCTCTCTGTCATCCATTTCTCAATTATACACTCCTTTACCAATCTTTTCCTTTCCATTCTTTCAATACATCGTTACTATGTGAGCCAATACTGATCTGCTCTGTGTCCAATACTTCATTTCCACGTCTCCTTATTTTTGTCCGTCTTACTCACTCACTCCCCTTCAGCCCATTTATTGCTCTCAAGTTTGTTATTTCTGCCGCTTCTCATTAACAATTCCTCTGTAGCCTCCAACCCCAACTTTGTGTTCATTAATCATGTTTTCTCTCTTCAAACATTTTCATCCACATTTTACATTCTTTTTCATTTACTTATCATCCCATTTTTCAGACACATCCAGTACCCGGTAACTGAAATTCGCCATTTTCTCCATCTTATCGCTATTCAAACTAACAAATATAGTTTTATCTCCCCCGATTTCTAATAGAAAACGATTATAAAAATGCCGCAATTCACTGTGTTTTATAGTGGACGCAGTCGTAGTTTGTGCACATGTGTTAAAGAGTGGTTATTTTTAAATTAAACGTAACCTAACCTTAGTTGATAAGAAAAACAAACATCAGAAGTGTTGTTACAAGACCTCAACAACCTAACTAAACAAACCTACCCAGACCCCCCGGTATATTAAACAGAAAGAACTTACTATGATATGGTGTAATTTTATATTTTGGGGGGACGTGACAGCAGCCGCTTGTACCGAATGGCTCATAAGCATACACTGAGCATCGCCTTCGATCCGGCTACTGGAAGCGTGTGATGAAATGTCACCTCCGCATTGCTGCCGAGAAGACCTAACCTAACCAAACGAAGCATTTGCACAAGAAATGATTATCGTGTCAGAACTCACTGATGAAAAATATGGATAGAAAATAAACATCCAAACAAATAATACAGCGACGGGTCAGTCGTCAATTTAACCGATTATTTTCACATTTATTACTACCTTCTATAATACATACTGCATTACTACTAACCTAATTTATTCTAATCTAAACTCTCTCTACCACTCATTGCTTTCATTTCTCTTGCTAAACCAGCCATAAATTGATAAAGGAACCACGGCAACATTATGCATCCTTGACACTGACCTACTTTCACTTCAGGTGAAGCTCCCATAGGACCACCTGTGAGCCAGATATAGGTAATTACTGTGATTGAGAAGGTAGTATTTATTTTGTACAAGTTACTAATACACTGTATATAAACTCACTGTATGTATATTGTACAGAACTCTTACTCTCACCTCCAGCGGTAGATGTTGTTTGACGTTTAGGAGCCATAGAGCTGTGAACTCAAACAAACGAACTGATGGCCGGAGCGACTGATGAGCCACCAAAATATTAACGGCTAACTGGCGGAAGTATGAGACGCTGCCACTCCATGGAAAGTTTCCCGGTAAAGGGATTTCCGAAAACAGTGCCGTTTTGGGGCAGTTGCAGTATATTAGAATGCCGATACGGGAGCTTTAACCTGTATTAATAAGTTTCTCTCTTTCCAATAAACTTTAAACACATGTTTCGTTCACCTGATTAAAACCTTGGACACCATTCAACAGTTTTGCATTTACCCAATTATTTTTAGTACTTCTTGCATCACGTTTCTATCTATTATATCAATTTTTCTTTTCTAAATTCATAAGTGCAACAGACCATTTCTTCCCTTCTCAAAATTTTTCACAGCTTGATCCACATTTACACATGTTTCATTCATCAACATTACCACTTCTTACTTTGCTCCTACTCCTTCAGACACTCCTGACTTTACTCCCTTCACTTGTCCCCAGCTCACCTCTTCTATGCCCTTCATATGAAACGGGAACATCCGGAATCCTCTCACTAACCACTCTCTCCTCATCACTCTTATTACTGCGACACGTGATCCAGCATCTTACATTTATTTGCTATTATTTCTCTGTTGCAAATGAACACAAGAAGGTGAGGCAACTGAACACAGGCGAGGAGGAGAGTGATGTTGTAAGCCCTGAATATATAACATTCCACTGTGTTGTGTGAGTTGTTGAGGTCCTCACATAAATACTTCGCTTAATTAAAACATAATTGGTTGAATGAAAAACTCTCTCGTGTTCCTGCGATATATATATTGTATATATCTAATGACACCAATAGGTCTCCATTACTGAATAATGACTATTAATGATACTTTGGTCTTTATTCAATTTCAGTTATAAAATCTATTTCGAGAAGTAGATCTGATTTTAAATTAAGAAGAAAATTTTACTCAGTCGTTTATCAAAATCTGTGTTGTCTTTGTGTGTGATGACATTTCGATACGCAGAGAATGATTAAAGATTTAGAATGTTATGAATATGTAAGTAGATGACCATGAATTAGTCGTAAGATGCGTTAGTGAAGAGCAAAAGTTGAGAGCAATTTGGTAAGTCGGTCAGTCAGTCAGTCAGTCGGTCCAGGATGAGAACCCTCGTACCAGACCCAGTAAAAGACAAAACCACTATACCACCAGGTGTTAAAGCCTCCTCTTAGCTAATGGAACCATTAATATTTTACACACATGATTCAGTGTACAAGTTCAGGCTAATGGAAGTTGTTAGTTATAAGTCAGGTGTTAACTCTCATAGTTGGCTGTGCCGTGATGCTACCTCGAATTGACGTCCCCAAGATTAGTCAAGTACGATGGTTCGAATCTTGGACGAGTCATTGTGTAATAAGTAACTATATAAAAAGAAAAAAAAAGTATATTACATGTGAGAGCACGCACACACACACACACGTCTTCTCTGGGAACTTCTCAAGAGACCAATTTATGCGGCACCAACGTCTTGCACTTGCACCGTCGCCGGACACAACCTCTGTTTACTAACTGGCTTCAAGTCTAGGCTGATCCTTGCTTACGAGTCTGGCCTTGAGATGACTGCTTATATAAGATCGCCATTAGAATATGTATGTATGTGTAGATATGCGTAGAGAAGCATAAATCCTAATACAGGAGATTTTAACTCTTTCTATTTTGACTTGCTTTAGCCGTCCATTACCAGAGTCGAGAGAGAGAGAGCGTGGTGGGGGGGCGGTGGACTCTTCATCCGCACAATGATTCCTCACTTATTACGATAAATGTTAGCTCCTTGGCCATCCGCTCCCTGCCATGCCCTGTGAGCGCCCTCCTACGCCATCCCACGCCTTGCCACCACCCCCCCCCCCTTGTCTTGTCATTGTCTCTCACTCCCTGTAACTCCCTCCTACACCACGCCATCCCACGCTCTCCCACGCCTCCTACATATGCCTCAAGTAGACGGTATCCTGTTTTCGTGTTAAAATAGAGAAGGCGGACATATCCTGCTTTCTGCTTGGCACATCCAGTGGTGGCTGGGTGGTAGTAGTGATGGTGGTAGTGGGCGTGGTGGTAGTGGGCGTGGTGGTGGTAGTGGGCGTGGTGGTGGTAGTGGGGGTGGTGGTAGTGGGGTGGTGGTAGTGGGGGTGGCGGTGGTGGTATTTGGTGATGGTAGTGACGGTAGTAGTGATGGTGGTGATGATGGCAATGATGGTGGTGGTAGTGATGGTGATGGTAGTGACGGTGGTGGTAGTGATGGTGGTGGTGGTAGTAGTGGTGGTAGTGGTGACCGTGGTGGTAGTGGTGTTGGCCGTGGTGGTAAGAACACTGCTACTTCACCCTAACACCGGAGAAGCATCACAGCCTAAGTTTTTTATCTCTTCTGTTAACAGGTTATTGAGGCTGGAGGTAACTTAACTGTAATGACGGAAGAAAACAGTTTATTATCACTATCGTCATTATTATTATTATTACACCATTGCAGCCCTCACTAGCACCTGTTATCATCCAACTAATCCTACGCCACCATCCGTCTCATCCTTGACAAACCAGATAATCCTACCTTGTTTACGCCACATTGGTCGCTCTATAGTCTTAATTAAAGATGGAGGAAGGCTGTTATATAGTGTGTACCTTCTTAGTCTCATACAATGTAGAAAAAATATAATATTTATTCAATCTACACCCACCCACCCACCCACCCACACCCCCCACAGTCTGCCGGCAGCGTTCTAACCTGCCATTAAAACTCGCACCACCATGGCAATAATTCCTCTCACACTATTTCGTTGGGGTTCAGACGGCAGAAAATAGCTTCCTGGCCGTGAGTGGCTCTAAGTACAATTTCCTGTAGCAGATCGACACGGCGGCGTTTTGGCTCCCCTGTCTGACCAACCTCGACCACCTACCCCTACCTGTACTACCAACCCTCACGATGTGCCACTACCACCCCTCTACCTGTACTACCAACCCTCACGATGTGCCACTACCACCCCTCTACCTGTACTACCAACCCTCACGATGTGCCACTACCACCCCTCTACCAGTACTACCAACCCTCACGATGTGCCACTACCACCCCTCTACCAGTACTACCAACCCTCACGATGTGCCACTACCACCCCTCTACCACTACTACCAACCCTCACGATGTGCCACTACCACCCCTCTACCAGTACTACCTACCCTCACGACGAGCCACTACCACCATTACCAACACTACCATCACCAATGTCAATACTACCACCACCATTAAGAACATCAACAGAGACAGATTCACTAACTGACTCAAACACCGAAAGATTTTTTTATAGCCATTTCTTAAAATTTCCTTTCCTCCTCCTACCCACCAGGCCGACAACTGCCTCAGCCAGGCTCTCTTCTCTGCGACGACCATTGATTCATTTACTGTCTTACAAACTGAGATAATTTCTTTTTTAACAGTTCAGCCCCGCCTAGACACACCTGCTATGTTAGTGTATTAGTGATGATGCTCTCTCTCTCTCTCTCTCTCTCTCTCTCTCTTGTTCCCACTCCTTCCTACCCTTCATCCCTCCTTCTCCTCTCCCTCCCACAATACAGTTTCATGACCTCAACAGGTGTCACCCTCTCACTAGCACCTGTCTGTGTTATTTACCTTGATAAGACGACACTCAGTCACACAGATACATTACAGACAAAGGCTCCCCCACCCTCAACCACCATCACTCCCCGACCCTCAACCACCGTCAGTCCCCCACCCTCAACCACCATCAGTCCCCCACCCTCAACCACCATCACTCCCCCACCCTCAACCACCATCAGTCCCCCACCCTCAATCACCATCACTCCCGCACCCTCAACCACCATCACTCCCCCACCCTCAACCACCATCACTCCCGCACCCTCAACCACCATCACTCCTCCACCCTCAACCACCATCACTCCCGCACCCTCAACCACCATCACTCCCCCACCCTCAACCACCATCACTCCCTCACCCTCTACCACCATCACTCCCCCACCCTCAACCACCATCACTCCTCCACCCTCAACCACCATCACTCCCGCACCCTCAACCACCATCACTCCCCCACCCTCAACCACCATCACTCCCTCACCCTCTACCACCATCACTCCCCCACCCTCAACCACCATCACACTTCTCAATCTTTCCAACACACCGCCACAGTGAGACTGAATACCGACCGTACAGTAGTCACCTCAGAGAGTTCGTGTCTTCGACAATCAAAATGAACCGCTGGAGTGAACCCTGTCAGTCCTCTGGTTCAGTTTTGATTTTCAGCCCATATATGGAGCTTCTTACAGCACGAGTTAAACACGGCGCCTGATATAGTTGACGAGTGTGCCAACAGGTGGAGCTAATCATGCCTGGGGAATTTATACACAGATCACTATTGTGAGAGCAAGCTTGTAACATAAAAAAAATACTGTGTTACGACTAACAATATTTGGTTACTATACTGCCTTGTCTTGAATGTATAGAACAAACGTTATCACGCAGGTTTCCACTTTATGTTGGGTCATTGTTTGGAATTACATTTTGATTGTATTTTTTTCTTTTTTTTTTACATGTGAAGGCTGTCATTAGTATTCTGTTGTAATGTCTCAATATTTTACAACATTTAATTCATTAATTTTAAGTGAGCAAAACCTGATCAGGTTTAAATTGTTTACCTTGAGTCTTTCACATCTTGAGGTGTTATATGTCTCATTATCTCGTGACGTAAACCTACAACAGGACACAATGTGTGGGGACCTCACCTCGAGGACTCCAGTAGTTAAACTAGACTGTGTTGGTTTTACACACAATGTTTGCTCCGTCTTACTAATAAACGTTTGCAAAATCTTGCCTAGTTCACTTTCATTTTACATCTACAAGAAACGGTACAGATTCGGAAAAGATCGACCACGGAACTAACAAAAATAGGTTTATCTAGTGTATTGTCCGGTGTCTCTAACAAATGACTTAATTTTCATCGCAAATGAGCTGTTTTGGAGATATGACACCCACCCCCTCCCCAATTACCAAATATATTGTTTACACAAAGTAGACAGCGTTTTGAAGTAGAGAAAAATTGTGGGGGTAAAAATACTAAAGACATCCCAAAATGACGAAACGAAACCTAACAAAACCTTCTAACCAGAGAAGCCAAAAGGTCCTGACATAACCTCCCTTGTGGAAAAAAAATTACCTTAATTAACAGTTGCTAAAGGATAAAGTGTTGCTACTTGTAGGAGGAAGTGGTGGAGTACTGTATAGTCTTGTGATCGTCTTGGAACACAGTGCAGAGCGAAACAGTGTTGGTAATGTTCCTTCTTATTGCTGGCACGAATCATCCAACTCTTGATATCCTTCCACAACCGTTCTATATTTTGCGTTTGTTGAACACCTGTAACACTTCACAGAGGTTTACGGAATACTACGAGCCTTAAAAATGTCAATGGGAGCGACTTCGCTTTCAAATACACTATGAATGGTTTGTCAAGCTGAGATAGAACACCAGTGCAGAGAGAAACCATCTTGCGACAAACCAAATTCAAGACTTTGAGCCTGCGCAGGAGCATCATGTGATACCGACAACAACGCTGATTGACGAGACACTCACGTGACACCGACACTTACGGTGATTGGCTCCTGAGTCAGATGGAAGCAGTGCAAAGATTATATACGAAAGATAGGAAAGTTCGAGGATTTGGGTGTGCGTGTAGTAAGGGCCTCTGAGGCAGACAGCGTTGGTATCGGTGAGAACGTCGTCTGCTTGTTTACCGAATGCGTCAACTTCGGTGGCACCAAGTTGTACATAGCACCAGTGCCGGATTTAGACCTGTGGAGGCCCATGGGCAGCCTCTTTGTGGAGGCCCCCCTCATTATAACTACCCAAGAGGGTGGGGTGGCGAGTGAAGCGAGCCTAAACATCTGGGAGTTACGGGGGGCGCTGTAAGCCCACCGGGAAAATTTTGAAATTTGAACACTTCTTTGGAGAATTTTGAAGCCATATGCAGTTATATTGAGGAAATTAGAAAACTAAGAAATTTTTAATTAACTGTATATTTATTGATAGTGTACAAATCCCCAACACACACACACACACAAAAGTGAGACATGACTGGAGTCATTCATGTGGTTTCAAGTCGACCAGCCCTGATATAGCTGCTACCGCACATGTCAAAAATTTTCAAGAGACTTCATAAAAAAGAATATATTATTAGTTAGTACAGAGAGATGATTCTTTGCATTATTAATCAGATAAACCTCTACTCAAATAATGGTTCTGTCCAAGAATACATGTATAGGCTTCTTTAAGTCCAAGGTCAGATGTAATATGTGGAGGCCCCCAGAGTGTAGAGGCCCCTGGGCAGCTGCCCACTTTGCCCACTCCTGAATCCGGCCCTGCATAGCAGCCATGCCTCACCCGTGTTTCCTGTGCGGAAAATTCAAAGAAATTCATCCTACTTTTATATTTCATCGATTCCATCGACAACAGGAACAGTTGAGTGTATATATAATGCATAATTACAGTTGAGATTCACTCAAAAAAACAATTTCCTCCACGTCATATGAATTTTACGTTCAGCGCCACGACCCCGGCCAGCAGGCAGCCGATGCAACACCAGTCGCTCAGTAGTTCGAGTTTGACCAATGAAAAAGTTCGCTCCAAAGACCAAGACTATGTACGATTTACTTGTCGAGAAAACAGAAAAAGCTTAATGGTTAATAAACTCAGAGAACATACAAAATATATACTAAAAATAATAATGAATAATAACACAAGAAACAGAGGTGGAGTTTGATAGTGAACCCCACCCACCCATTCGGAGCTAGATTTTATTTGGGGCCTTGCCGATAGATGGCGCTGATTCCGGCTTTGCGGCACACGATTAATTGAATAGCTTTCGTACGAGTTTTCCTATCTTTCGTATATAGTCTTTGAAGCAGTGTCTTTGAAGCAGTGTCTGCCGCCAAGATGTAAGTTCTTGAGTGAAATTGAAGTCGAAAATAATAAAAAAAAAATGCGACTGAAGTGTAATATATATATTTTTCCTCTATCTCTCTATATAAACATAAATAAATATAAAGTTCCGTGGTCGTTCTTAACCAAAACATCAGTACGATGCACACAGAGAGAATTCTTAAGCAACGTTTTCACATGATTTATGGCTATGACATGCACTGTTGCAACCAAGGCCGCCTTTCAGACAAGAGCACCACCTTTATAGGCAGCTACCTCTACAGTGGCACTTTCTAAACCCTTCACCTCGACAGATACTCCGCGTGGGAACAATTAAACCACTTTTTGTGCCTATCATGTAAGCACTTTCTTCCTTAGAAAGCACATCTGCTGAGGTGACATTTTGATGGTATCATGGTAGGTGCTAGTCATTACACACTGCATAAACCCAAGACCATGACTCCACTGGGCGCATTTATTATCGCGCCATCATCCAGTCCTCAGTTTTGGCCGTCGTGCACCTATCACGGGTCGCCGGGAGAGATTTAGCTGGTGGTGGACGATAAGATGTCACTTGGGTTGCATCTGATTTGACTATATATTACAACGTGTGTTTGTTGTATCTCGTGCTGAAGAGCCTTTATTACGTCTCTCAATTAAAAAAAGTAAGCTCCTTTGTATTTGTGACATCGTATTTCACATGTAATACAGATTCTCACGTATAAACATATTATTGATATTTCTGTGTTGTCATAAGGATCTCGGCCATAATGTTCATATGTATCAAAAATGACTCTCTTCCCTGAGAACAACTTCAATAACAGGCTATCTTCACCAGGAGAGAGAGAGAGAGAGAGAGAATCCTCAGGATGCCAGTAATAATGAAAGAGAAAGTGAGAATCATGTTATTGTTTATATTTTTCTAATATTACATTCAAAACGGCACGTTAGAGGAAATGTGTGTTACATCCTCAGGTAAGGGACATTATAACCAGCAATACTAACAGGTGTGTAGTTCAGGATCCCACCACTGCCGACGCTGCATTATTTCATTTAGTTTCGATACTGACTCGTTGGGAAGGAGACACGGACTTTTTTGAGGTAGTAGGGCTGGAAGTACTGTCCTTGTGACTCAGCCTAACGCTAATACAATAGAGATAGGAGTTAGAATCAATAACTAGGCAGCCACTCTACAGACTGAACTATTGTCCATACTCACAGCTTATTGAAACAGTCTCATCATCACTGACTCCCTATCCTCACTACATGACCTTAACACCCTCAACTTGCCTCGCGCTTGTCTCTGAAGCTAGACATAAAATAAACAAGATGGCGTCAGACTTCTATTGAGACTCTACCTTAACTTCAGTCGCACTTGTTAACTTATTTTTTTTAACTTATGTGAAAGTTAATAACAGATGAAGGTGTAGAGAAGGAAGAGACTATGGAGAGACAGAGACACTATAGGTAAATAGAGAGACACTATGGAGACTATGTAGAGAGACAGAGAGACATTGATCTTCGCCTTGGTCCGACACCCACCATCCCCCTCAAGAGATAGTCTCTCCCTGAATGCGAGATGAAGTTGTTTTGTCAGGTTGGTCTCACTGCCTCCTGGTTTACTGAGGGAGTGAGAGAGGGAGAGATACTGAGAGAGGGAGAGATACTGAGAGAGGGAGAGATACTGAGAGAGGGAGAGACACTGAGAGAGGGAGAGATACTGAGAGAGGGAGAGATACTGAGAGAGGGAGAGATACTGAGAGAGGGAGAGATACAGTGAAATGAAGAAGAGACAGGGAGAGATACTGAGAGAGGGAGAGATACTGAGAGAGGGAGAGATACCAAGAAAAATAGAGATATATAATGAGAGATTAAGAGGTATTAAGAGACACCAAAACTCAATTAACTAACTTTATAACAATATTAAAGGAGATAACTCGTTTCTATCTCTCAATTAAGTAACTTTATTATAATACATTAAACACACACAGACGTACCTGACAACAAAAACAACAACAACAACAACAACAATGACATTAACAACAACAAGTTCCATTAACAACAACGACAACAACAACGACAACAACAAATGTAAAAATAATAATAATAATAATAATAATAATTTAACACATTATAATAACCTATAATGGTGCTTTATGTAGACACAATAAAAAGCCTTCACAGCCACACACACACAGTACATACACAGTACATATACAAATACACATATCTGGAGCATTTTTAGGTTGAATATTTAACGAGGTCGTGGAAAAATTCATTCGTTTTATTTTGGTATAAGATTACAATTTGATACAGGGATATGAGAGAGAGAGAGAGAGAGAGAGAGAGAGAGAGAGAGAGAGTACAGCAGTGCTCCACCGATTCAACAGGAAGCTGCATTCAATATCAAATTCCTCCTTCTCCTCCCTTCCCCCATCCGTCAGCGCCTCTTCCCTCCTCCTCTTCTCTCCATCCCCTCCCCTCCTTCCCCCACTCCCCCTTCCCTTATACCCCCTCCCTCACGCTCACTATTCCTCCCCATCCACTCCCTGCCCCTTTCTCTCCTCTACTCTTCCCTCCTCCTACTCCCATCATTCCCTCTAAAGATGAAATACACTGTAACAGACAACATAAAAGACAAGAAGACAGACAGACAGACAGACAGAGATAAATACAGAGTGACAGATAGACATAAAGGCTGACAGAGAAGCCAACAATGCCTGAGAGAGAGAGAGAGAGAGAGAGAGAGAGAGAGAGAGAGAGAGAGAGAGAGAGAGATGTAGGTCTCCCTTCGTACAGGAGACAGAAGGCGAACAGTGAGGCAAAACAAAATATGTGTGTGTGTGTGTGTGTGTGTGTGTGTGTGTGTGTGTGTGTGTGTGTGTGTGTATTGCAAATCAGGCAAACCGGGGTTCTACTTTGCATAACAAGATAAGACTGTACAAGGAGTAGCGAACCTTACTCGCCTCTGTTGCTCTTGTGAGTAAGACTGGAGTAAGGAAGTGAAGAAGGAGGTGGAGGAGACTAGGAGGATGGGAGGAGGAAGAGGGGGTGGAGGAGGCGAGGAAAAGAAGGTTGAGGAGGAAGAGAAGGATAAGGAGGAAGAAGAGGAAAAGTATGAGGAAGAAGAGAAGGTGCATAAGGCGACGAGGTAGGAGAATAAGGAGGAGAAGGAAGATAAAGAAGTATAAGGCGAGGAGGGGAAGAGGAGGAAGGGGAAATATTAATGGAAGGCTATCAGTCAAAATTGTACTCATATAATCACTTAATATAGACAAGAGTAAAGTATGTATACCTTATAACTGATCCAACTTTGACGTGTGTATGTCTGTATATATATATACGTACATACATTATACATACATGTGTGTGTATATAGCTATGGTTTTGCTAAGTATATCTGTGTATGTGTATATGTGTTTCCGTGTGTATGTATCAGTGTGTGTTTCTGATTCTGTATATGTGTGTATGTTTGGGATTGTGAGACAGACAGAGACAGACACAGACAGACACAGACAGACAGACAGACAGATAACCGCCGTCACCTAGATATACTTTAAACGTGTTATTAACAGAATTAACAGGAAACTCAACTTCCTAAATTCACAGAAAAAAAGTCGAGTAACAATACACATTTTGTTAATCCTAATATTTTGGCGACGCTTTTGACATATATTTCAGTCTCACTTAAGTTCAGAATCGTTGTATCGCTGTTGAATATAAATAGAGAAGCCTTTTTTATTTTCGTTTCTCCTTTTTTTGTCCCTTGTCATAAGAAGCCTAACCTAACCTAACCTAACCTAACCCAACCTAACCTAACCTAACCCAACCTAACCTAACCTAACCTAACCTAGGAAGTGACTTTTTTAATATAGCAAAAATAAACATTGATTATATAACGTTATCCCACTTGTGTAAGTTCAATTAAACATTGTATAGTAATATATCATAGATATAAACATTTGACCTCCAGCTGTGACCTTTACCTTTGACCTCTAGCTGTGATTTCATGCTTTGACCTCCAGCTGTGACCTTTACTTTTAACCTCTAGCTATGACCTCATGCTTTGACCTCCATCTGTGACCTCGACCTTTGCCTTCCAGCTGTGACCTCGACCTTTGACCTCCAGCTGTGACCTCGACCTTTGACCTCCAGCTGTGACCTCTACCTTTGACCTCTAGCTATGACCTCGATCTTTGACTTCCAGCTGTGACCTCGACCTTTGAACTCCAGCTGTGATCTAGACCTTTAACCTCTAGCTATGACCTCGGCCTTTAACCTCCATCTGTAACCACGACCTTTGACCTCCAGCTGTAGCCTTGACCTATGGCCTCCAGCTGTGACTTCAACTTTTGACCTCCAGCTGTGAACTCTAGCTGTGACCTCTACTTTTGACCTCCAACTGTGACCCCCACCTCTAACTTCGGCATCTGACCTGCAACAGTGACCTCGACCTTTGACCTCCAGCTGTGATCTCGACGTTTGACCTCCAGCTGTAGCCTCGGCTTTTGAGCTCCAGCTGTGACCCCCACCTCAGATCTCCAACTGTGACCTTTACCTTTGACCTACAGCTATGACCTCGACTTTTCACCTCTAGTTTTGACCTCGACCTCTGACCTTTGACCTACATCTGTGACCTTTACTTTTGATCTCCAGCTGTGACACTCACTTCTGACCTTAACCTTTGACCTCTAGCTGTGACCTCGACCTTTTACATACACACACACACACACACAAACACACTAACAGACAAACAACCAAATACCCTGACAGAAAAACATACAGACAGATGAACAGACAGACAAACTCATACAATATATTCTGGATAATTAAAAAAAAAAACAGAGCCAAAACAACGACAATTTCGACTTTTTTTTTACAATTTATCGGCCATAAAAACATGAAGCTTGGATCAAATGATTTTTAATATCAGACATTAAGACTGAAATTTATTTATTTATTATTCCTTAAGTTGTAAAATGCTTTAATTTAAACTCAGGTTGAATTTACACCAAAACGAAGAATCGAGGAAGGGGAGGAGGCTGGTGTTGGTAGCCCTGACTGCGGGAGATTTGCCAGCCTGAGTAGACGAAAACATAAACAATCATCTGTGTCGGGATGAAGTGGCAACATAGCATCACCAACACCGATGGAACTACTGATGAATTTTGTTCAGGAAAAAGAATAAAAAATGATAGAGAGAGAGAGAGAGAGAGAGAGAGGAGAGAGAGAGAGAGAGAGAGAGAGAGAGAGTTGTATCTTTCATTACCATATTTCCTAAATTTCTCAATTTCAAAGTTATGGAAATAATTTGCACAACAAAGCTTTTAATGCGGCTTAGCAAAATTGCAACCCCAAAGCCTAACTTACTTAATATTTACCTGGCAGAGAAAAGTGAGATCAGAAAAGTATCTCTTGGTCTTCTTTACTAAATACAAAATAATCTTTGTTTTCTCATCTGATATATTCTTACTTTACATTAAAAATCACGTTAATTGGATGTGGCCCCTTTGACGCACTAAAAAAGTTGGGTTACTGGTCAAGTTTCTTTGGTGATTCATTTTGGCCATTTAAATAATTGTACTGTAATACTGTTAAATAAAAATATGTTTTATGTATAGATCCTGAGCCAACCTTGCTGTGTGTGTGTGTGTGTGTGTGTGTGTGTGTGTGTGTGTGTGTGTGTGTGTCCTTTTCCCATACATTTAGATAACAAATAAAGTTCTAATCAACACACAGTGGATCCCTGAGCGACAGTGTCATATCCCAGCTATCAGGAGACACTCAGTATACGGGCCCTCACCTGTTACACTGATTGACACTCAGTACACGGGCCCTCACCTGTTACACTGATCGACTCTCAGTACACGGGCCCTCACCTGTTAAACCGATCGACACTCAGTACACGGGCCCTCACCCGTTACACTGATCGACACTCAGTACACGGGCCCTCACCTGTTAAACCGATCGACATTCAGTAAAGGAGCCCCTGATCTCATCGACACCACAGCTGCATCAGACCTACAAAACCCTACTGTAGTTTCTGTAACATATTTTCCCTTCAGTCCGTCAGGGTGATTCAAAGATTCTTATTACAGTAATAGATGTATTCTGCTGTAATATTTCCTCCCCAGGTTTCATACAGGTTTTACACGCACTGTTAATTAAATATCAACACTCACATTACATATTCACAAGAAAGACTGACAGCAACACAGACAGTTAACATATGTGATAATTTATTCACTCCAAGGTTGGGTCGGACCCTGGGTGTTCCAGTGTAAGAAGCAAGTGTTGATGTGAAGAACAAATAGCCAGCCATTGTACCATAACCTACCAGTTTAGGATGACTTGATGGTATCTACGCCAACCTCTTGCATATGGAGTCCAGGGTTCAATGCCTCATTGTACTGAATAGGTGTTGTACTGTATAAATTCACTGTCTTTGTCAACATTGGTGTATAATAATGGTGTGTGTGTGTGTGTGTATATATGTGTCTGTGAATGTATGAATGTATGTGTATATGTGTGAATGTATGACTGTAGGTATGCATGTATGTGTGTGTGTGTGTGTGTGTGTGTGTGTGTGTAATCCCAACAGTCTACTCCTCCTCAGCACGTGTGCTGAACACAACCTCACTATCACCAATACCTTGTTTAGGCAGGCCGACACGTTCAAGGGTTCGTGGCAACACCTACGATCCAAACACTGACATCTCATTGACTACATCATTGTCAGAGAAAGAGATCGCCGAGATGTCCTCATCACCCGAGCCATGCGTGGCTCAGACCACTGTGACACTGATCATTAACTTGTCAGAGCCAAGTTCTCACTTTACGTCGCCCCAAAATGGCGAAGGCAACAAGCCTCCAGAAGAAACTTTAACACTAAGCGTCTGGAGGATCCAGCGGTAGCACATGCTTTCAGAGAGCAGCTCGACCATGGGCTGATAAACGACCCGGCAACAAACAACCCAAACCCCAGCGCCGAATGGGGTATTCTCGACACTGTCATGACAAAAACCTGCAGAGACCCTCGGCCAGATCGAAAGAATACACCTGGACTGGTTTGATGAAAACGACCCGGAAATCAACATACTCGTCGATGATAAACGAGCTGATTTAACTGACTGGCAGAATAATCCTCAGTCTCGGATCAAAGCAGATACTTTCCGCAGGAAGAAAGCTGCGGCCCAGCGCAAACTTCGCAACCTAATTAATGACTGGTTTAAAAATAAAGCATGTGAAACACAAAAACTTGCGGATCAGCACAAGATGCGTGATTTTTTCGATTCCACTAAAACATTTTTCACTGCTCAACCGAAACACCGATGTGGATGTCCTGACTACCCAGCGGGTAACTCAGCATCCAGGGCTAACCCACCTCAGCCATCCTCCATCCCTGGATAAGGTAGCTACTGCCATCAAACAGATGAAAAATAACAAAACCTCAGGGCCTGATGGAATCCCAGCCAAGGTGTATAAAGCAGGAGGATCTCTGCTTACCAGCCATCTCCACTCTCTTCTGGAGAATATATGGGAAAAGGAGTAAATCCCCCAATCCCTTAAAGAAGCCTCCATCGTCAATATTTATAAAAAAACAAGGGTGACCAGTCAGACTGTGACAACTACCGCGGGATCTCGCTGCTGCCCGTAGCTAGCAAGATTATCGGCCGAGTCCTCCAAAACTGACTTCTTCCCAAGGCAGAAAACTTCCTCCCAGAATCTCAATGTGGCTTTAGACCATCACGTGGCACACTGACATGCTCTTTGCTGCCCGCCAGATGCAGGAAAAGTGCATAGAACAGCGTCGTGACCTGTGCATGGCCTTCATCGCGTCATCGACCTAACCAAGGCCTTCGACTTGGTCAACAGGGAAGCCCTCTGAAGGACCCTCAGCCATTTTGGCTACCCACCAAAATTCATCGCCATTGTGCAGTGTCCTGCACAATGGCATCCATCTAAATGGGGGTAAAACAAGGATGTGTACTGGCACCAACTCTCTCTTCAATTTTCTTGGCAGCCTTCCTTACTCGTGCCAGTGACAGTTTCGCCGGCTGGGTGGATATCCAGTACCAGATGAAGGGTCTTTTCAACATAAAATGACTCCAGGCAGGAACAAAGGTGTCGGCAGCTTCCATTACTGAACTTCAGTATGCAGACGACCTCACCCTTGTAGCTCACACTGAACGCGACCTACAGGAGATCCTGAACACCTACGCAGATGCGTATGCACCCTCCGGTCTTGAAGTGGATGTACGTAAGACTCAGATTCTTTTTCAACCTGCCCCTGGGTTCAGCCACACCTCCACCATGCATCCAGCTTAACGGTACAACCCTCTCTAATGTTACCCACTTTCAGTATCTCGGCTCCCACCTGTCCATCACCGCAGACACCGATGAAGGGATTCAACATCGGATCAGATGTGCATCTCAAGCCTTTGGCAGACTCCGTACTCGTGTCTTCAGCTGTAGGGAGCTGAAATTATCCCCAATTTGCACGTATATCGAGCAGTGGTCCTCCCCACCCTGCTATATGGCAGCAAGGCATGGGGTCACATACAGGAGACACCTCAAGGTACTTGCAAACTTTCACCAACGTAGTCTACAGTATGTTCTGTTAGGTTCTGAATAATAAGTTCTATATACAGGAGAGAACACAAACACCTGTATAGTTTTGTAGGTTCGGTTTACTGGATAAGAGTATGTACACAGAGGGAAGCAGCACTCTCCCTTGGCTAGTCTCCTTGTCAACTGCTATAGGCGACGTATGGCAAGTGATACATTAGCACATTGCCACACGCTGCTAGCTAGGCTGAATAAATAATACATAAATGGAGCACATACATAATATACATACATGATATATAATCCAGCATACATAATATACATACATGTTCCATCATCCGAGTCCGCTGGGAAGACAAGAAAACAAATGCCAGTATTCTTGCTGACACCAACTGTAGGAGCATCGAGGCTACCATTATCCATGAACAACTACATTGGATTGGCCATGTTACCCGCATGGACACCGTAACACTTGGAGGAGCACCATGTCAATATTTTCGAGTTAGCCCAACTGCAAAGCGAGGCAGACAAGCGCCAATGCCGGAAAGACACTACCGTCGCTCCTCCCGCATTAGATATAATCCTCCACACGTGCAACATCTGTGGACGACCCTGCCGGTCCCGTATCGGCCTCTCTAGTCACCTCAGAGGTCACCAACGAAGGTGGCATCCTTAATGACACAAATCATTTTATTATAGCTGGATGTTCGTCATACTCGATTCCGAGTGACAACAAAGTAGTAGTAGTAGTAGTTATAGTAGTAATAGTAATAGTAGTAGTAGTAGTAGTTATAGTAGTAATAGTAATAGTAGTAGTAGTAGTAGTTATAGTAGTAATAGTAATAGTAGTAGTAGTAGTAGTAGTAGTATTTAATTTTAAGGTAATAAAATGGCGGCGAAGGTGTGGCTATTAGGGGAAGATGAAGGCCATTTAAAAAAAATAGTAGTAGTAGTAGTAGTGTATGTATAGGGCGACCTGTGGTGTAATGATCAGCATGCTCACTTCGCAAGCAAGCGGACCCGGGTTCGATCCCCGGGCAGGGTGAAACTATGGGCAAGTTTCTTACGCCATTTGCCTCTGTCTACCCAGCAGTAATTGGGGACCTGGATGTTAATCGATTTGCGGATCGTGTTCCGGTGTAATGGTTAGCCAGTGCAGTTGGTGAGTTGTCCGGTCTTCTCGGACTATTCCTTGACACTGGGTCATGCAGCTCGTTAACTCAAGATGTGGTTGTTGTGTTGGCGACAGCTTCTACATCTTAAACAAATTCACGCTTCGGTGGCCCTTGGGTCGGCCATCCTCGTTACACGAGGGGCAGCCATTATTATGTGTGTGTGTGACAATATTCTCTTTAGTCATTTCATTACGTAAATACTCATATATTGACGGTAGTTATAACAGGAAGACTTGAAAGTCTTAAGGTCGAATCGAACAAAGAAAACGAGAGATGATTTCAACATAAGGTGGAGATAACGTGTCGTATGACGCCGTTTTTCTTAAGCCTTACAACTCCTGACAGTATATTAAACCATCTGTGAGCCGCCACCACAACACCCACACGCTGCTGTGACCCGTTCACCGCCTCTCTTGTGTCTTGGAGAAATTCACAAGCTGTGTCTTCATGCATCAAACTGAATAAAACTAAACATAAACAACAAATCTGAAATCTCTTCCTGTTTGTCTACGAAAAGTCAACACGAGGCACAAACAAACAAATAAGGGTAACCAAAATTTAGCTATGGACACCAACAAGCTAAATTATACCCCGCAAAAATAAACAAAATAAAAATATAATCAGTCTTACGTCAAAAACGTTACCCGTCAAGTCATAAGGGCGCGTATCAGCCCTCGCCGAACCAGGTAAAAATGGCGGGTAATTGGCAAGCAGCGGTACATCAAAGGTGTTTCCTGTACATTTTTGTCTGAGAGTTGACTTTAGTGCTTACACGACCCCGTGGCTGAGAACAAACACGGCTGGTAGTGATGAGACTGATGGTAAGGTCAAACTCTGTCCTGTCTGTCTGGATGTCTGGATGTCTGTGTCTAGCTCAGTGCTTCTTTACCTGGGGGGGGGGGGGGGGGGGGGGGGGTTGGGGGGGAGGTCAATCTTTCAGTAGTGGACTTAACATATTGCTGACCTAGAGAATATATCCCAACTGAAATAAGTGAAAAAACAAATTGTAGCGGCAGATTAGGACAGGAAAGTTTGCCATTCATTAATCTCGTCTGAGCCTTAACCTTATGTAGCACAGAGATGTAATTCTATTTCAGGGTCACAAACGAGGTTAATATAACCTCTTTTTTTAGGGATAAAGAAAAAGTAATAGAAAGACAAACTTAAAATAATGAGATGTAAACAAAATTCTAGTGTATTAAAGCGTATCAGAGCAACAGTTGTGCTTGAGTGAGTTGGAACAGTTTATTTTAAGCATTTCCGCAATAGCTGTAGATGTGTATGGTGGTCGGTCACTCAACCACCTGTTAACTCAACCCCTGTTTGTTTATTTGGATCAAGAAAGGCAATAAATGTGTTGTTAGCCTCTTAGGTTAGGTTAGGATAGGTTAGGATAGGTAAGGCTAGGTTAGGTTAGGTTAGGTTAGGTTAGGTTAGGCTAGGTTAGGTTCTTAGGGAATCATGGAGGAGGGGTGCAATGAAGTCAATATTGATCATAGAACGACGGAGCTCCTAAAAGTTCCACTGGTCTAGCTCTCTCTCTCTCTCTCTCTCTCTCTCTCTCAGCACACAATGGCTTAGAACACCACTGTAAATAGTTAATACACATACGAAAACTTTGTAAAAAAGAATCAACAGAAAATTTATATTACAAACCGAAAACATTGTAAAAGATTCGATAACCTATATAGATGTTGGATGTTGCTGTAAACAAGATGAAAAATACGTAAACACAAGGTCACAGAATATTTTGTAAATATAATACGAAAGTTGTAAATAAAATATGGTCAACACACAAACAAATTTACAGAATAACGTTGTGAATAAGACAAGAAGAGTGTAAAAAAAAAGTAATCAACACACAAATAAATGTACAGAAAATTTGACTGAATACATTTGTAAATAAAAGTAATACATCACAAAATTACATGATGTCACTGTAGCTACTAGACAACACACAAAGGCAAGAGTATACTAATGTGAACCGGAAACAATGTAAGTGAAAATAAAAGGAAACAAGGATATAATATTATTGTAAATAAATACCTCAAGTAAATATAATATCAAAGGAACAAAAGTAGAATGTTACAGTAATGTTGTTTATAGAGATTTACAATGTTAACTGAATGTGAACTTAAAGTCTGAAGTGCTGTTAACTGTATATTAACGTACAGTCTTACACCAATAAAGACTGCATCATTATTAACTTCACCGTGTACTTACCCTGGTCAAAACAACAGTCTAGGTAGGTGACTAACATCTTTCGTGGCCAGTTTTCTGTAAGAGAGAAATATTGAAGTAAAATCTTTGATGAGATCACAGCATATACGTTAATGTAAATGTATGATCACACACACATAGATACACATATACATACAGGCAAACATACAGCATAAACACACACGCACATACTTAAACGTATACATATATAAAAATAATATAATGGTTGCCTCTCGTGTAATAGGATGACAGGCTCTAGGGCCACCTAGGCGTGAATTTGTTTAAGGTGTAGAAGCTGTTGCCAACACAACAACCACACCCTGAGTTAACGAGCTGCATGACCCAGTGTTAAAGAATAGTCCGAGAAGACCAGACAACTCGCCAACTGCACTGGCTCCCCATTACCCCGGAACACGATCCGCAAATTGATTAACATCCAGGTCCCCAATTACTGCTGGGTAGACAGAGGCAAATGGCGTAAAGAAACTTGCCCATAGTTTCACTCTGCCCAGGCATCGAACCCGGGTACGCTCACTTGCTGATCACTACACCACAGGGCGCCACATTTATACACACATACATATGCACTTCAATTTAACTGAAAGTCATACACACACATCTATATGAATAGAAACATACTGTACAAACATAATTACAGAGTGTGGCATCAGTCGCCTTACCGAATAACAGAATAAAAGTTAATGGTAACCCTCCCTGATGATAAAGATAATAACAAAATATATAAAAAAATCGCATCATTTTTCGACTTACACTTTAAACGATAGAGTGACGGACAATAATAAAGTTAAAATCTCATGACTTTGGATTAAAACTGAAATTGAACACGACTTTAGGTGAAATCAAAATCTAAACGAAACACCTTATGAAACAGGTTCATTTCTTAGTGGTTATATATTTTCTTTCTTTCTCTCGTCTGTTGGTGAACGAATAGCTCGAGCCGTCGTGAGCATTGAGGCCTTACAAGACTTCATGGAAAATCTCTGCTCCGGATAGCTCATTAATGAACTTGTCAGACACTCGTGAGAGGCTAGACTCCTGCCTCTGTAATTTTCAACGAAATTCGATCAATTCACCAGGTTTTCAATTTAATTAACGTGATATATCCTCGTCAAACTAACCTAACCTAACCTAACCTACCCTAACCTAACCTAACCTAACCTAACCAATAAATGCTCTACCCTAACTCAACCTAACCTAAAATAGTCCTCACCTTACTTCTCACCCCTCATGTGTCTTAGAAGTGTCTCACAAGTGCTTCGCGAATGTCTCATAAGCATCTTTTCGAAGCATTGATATACCTAGCCAAAAACAACACATTTATTAAACAATCTTTCGCCTAACATTTGAGTAAATCCAATAAATGATGTGAATTATAATAAGCCGCTAATCTCAAGAGAGAGGAAGGTGTCGATTCATGTTCATTACTAGGGTCGAATTATTGTGTATCTTGCTACAAAAAAAGAAAGAAAACTAAACAACTGTATATCTGTAGTAGATTAAAAATGATATTGACTTCTCTTGAAATAAATATTGAACTATTTTACCTATAAGAGTTATCCAATTTATTTGTGTTTCGAAATTCTGAAGCAATTTGTAAATGATTTTCAACTTAAATTTAAATTATCGATTCCTGATGAAAATAAAATATATCAAATTGTGTTACCTGGAGGATTTAAGCTTCAATATATAAAAAGCTTAAGTGTTCTGTATAAAAGTCTATAAATCAAGCTTTAAATAACAATACAAACGTTTCACTGCTGGTTCATTCCTTTTGTCCCTTTGTCTTTAAACATGAGAATCGAATCAGCTTTGTTCATCTTTCTCACATGTTAGAAGTAAACTATTCAATACCTGGGAACACCTCATGCAACACAAGAGCTATGAGTACATGATTAAATTACCTCACACACACCTGATCATACGGCTGACAGGACCAACTATCACCTGCTCTCATACGGCATCAACATACACCAAACACCACAAGAAACAAAAACACAATACAATAGTCTATTCCTTAACGACCCGCTGTGGTGATTGAGGTCATGTTTTGAATTGTAGATTATAATTGTGTGAGGTATGCCGTTTTATATCTACAACCTAATTATAACATTTCCCACTAAGTCTTTATACGAGTGTGTGTGTGTGGTGGGTGGTGGTGCTTCTGTTCCATTCCATCACATGTCAGATCATTTGTGTTTTTTCTCATATTTAATTATCTTCTCTTCGCCTATAAATTATCTTGTACACTAATTATCATAGAATTATTAATGATCATTCCCTCGTTTGATTTTGTTTATGTTGATTTAAGAAGTTTAATAATTGTCGATTGGAATTGAATTTCTATATTTTTAGGAGGCCATTTTTCTCGTGTCGATCTCTCTTCTTCCCAAAGTCGAGTGATTGAGTGAGCAGGGTCGAATGGTTAAGTGAGTGGGGTCGAGATTAGTACCCTTCCCTCTTATTGATCTCCTTCCCTCTTCCTTCCTCATTCCCTCCTCATTTTCTCATTCCCTCCCTCTCTACTCCTTCCCTCCTCATTCCCTCTTTCCACCCAACTTCTCTCCTTGATTCCTGCCTCCTCTTTCCCTCCTTCTTCCCTCTCTCTTTCTTATTTCTCTCTCTTTCTCAACCCATTCTCATCATTTTCCCCCCACCTTCCTATTCTCCCTCTCCCCCTCACTCACTCCCCCATCACCCACCACCTTCACCCCCCCCCCCCCCCATCTACAAACTACCTCAGAGAAGCTTCAAATATTTTCGGTGGAGGTTTTCGAGGTAAAAATAATATTGGAGGAGACGAAAGAACAGTGAGAGTTGTTGTTGACTGTCAGTGGAGAGACAATAGCAAAATATTATAGTCCCCGAGAGAGGAACTACTCCCACTGTCATTATCTGAAGTCACCCAAGGAGGTGGGGGGGGGGAGGAACCGTGTCGGGCTCTCTGTTGATATTTCACTTTCCACTCCCTCCACTCCCTCTCTCTCTATCCATCCATACATTAATCCCTCAATCCCTCCTCCCCTGTCTTCTCTCCCTCCCTCCCTACCTATCTCCCTTCATCCCTTCTCCCTGTCTACCTCCCTTCACCCATCTATCCCTCAATCCCTCAAATCCGTCTTTGCTAATAATTTTCTCCACACACACACACATCACATCACACACACATCACACACACACACATCACACACACACACACACCGACTCACACACATGGAAGAATCGGTACCATTTTCTTTTTTGTCTTTATCGAGAAAAAAAAATTGGTCCCTTTCTTTTGTGAACGTCTCAGGTGGGTGGACTTTCTTCCTTTCTTTTAATTTTTTCTTCTAAATTTTCTCCTTCCTCTTCGTCCCAAATTTATTTTTAGGAGGAGCTATTTTTATTTTTTATCTTTTAATTTTATCTCGATATTCTGAGTTTCTTTGTAAGGGGATATTTTTGTTTCTTTTATTTATTAGATTAACGTTTGTTTTATTTCATTTTATTCTGCATTTCTTTTTAGGGGGAACTTTTATTTATTCATTTATTACTTTATATTTTTCAACATTATTTCTTTTTTCTTTTTTTATTTGATAATATTGCGATTTTTTTTAAGTGGGAATTTTTTTTTTTTCACTGATTCTTCTTTTATTTTGCGTTATTACAATTTCACTTTTATTTTGTGTTATTCCAATTTTCTCTTTTGTGGATAACTATTATTTTTAATGATTTTCCTCTGTCATAAAAGGACACTCGGTCATTAATCTTTCCTTTCTTTTACTTTCTCCAGCGAAATTGGGCCCTGATTCATATGTGCTTTCTCTGAACACTTTCTTTTGTCTCTTTTACGTCTTTCCTGCTTTCTTTTCCTTTCTTTTATTCCCACGTGTCTCTCAGGTAAAGCGAGAGACGTAATTAGAAAGTAAGAGTAAAACATTTATGACAGAAGACGAAAGAGAACTGGAGAAAGACGAAAGAGAACTGGAGAAAGACGAAAGAGAACTGGAGAAAGACGAAAGAGAACTGGAGAAAGACGAAAGAGAACTGGAGAAGGACGAAAGAGAACTGGAGAAGGACGAAAGAGAACTGGAGAAAGACGAAAGAGAACTGGAGAAAGACGAAAGAGAACTGGAGAAAGACGAAAGAGAACTGGAGAAAGACGAAAGAGAACTGGAGAAAGACGAAAGAGAACTGGAGAAAGACGAAAGAGAACTAGAGAAAGACGAAAGAGAACTAGAGAAAGACGAAAGAGAACTAGAGAAAGCTTTATTGATTTACTTAACTTCTATCCCAATTACTCTTTTATCCTCTCATGCTGCTATTCCACCTTCTTAAAACCTATTTTCTCTCTCCATTCGATCCTTCAATCTTCTTTAAATCGTAATCCATCCATCCCCAACCTCTCCCCCACCCACCCGGAGCTTCCACATCCTCCTACAGTTTCCCACACCCTCACCTCCACCCTCAACACACCCTCCACACACCCCCCCCCCACACCCTCTATACCCTCCTTCAACTTCCCCCTTGCCTCCTCCCCCCTCCGTTGTGTGTGTATCTATATAAGGCTTCTTGCTTCATTTGTACCGAAGCTAGGTGAAGCAAGACACATTTTTACAGTTAATTTCGTCATCTGATGTTTCTTACTCCATGTGTAAGGAAGCAAAGTGAAGCTAATTAACTCAGAATCCTTGCTTTATTGTCTATGTAAACGTGAGAAGATTTAAGCGTGTAGACCAAGGCTGGAGTGAAGCAAAATGATACTTATCTTATCAAAGTTTTTATCATCAGGAGATAAGATGGTCGTATGTAAGGGATCTGAGTCATGGCAGTGATGTATGGATGAGTCTTTGGTACATTATGTTAAAGAATATATTACGGCATGACTTTAGGAGAGGAATAACTCTCTCTCTCTCTCTCTCTCTCTCTCTCTCTCTCTCTCTCTCTCTCTCTCAGTATAACAGTAGATTAAACTATGTATTTTTAACCAGTACCATTTTGTTACTCTTAAACATTTAAATCATAGAGACAGAGGCACACAGAGAGCCCAAACACTTCAAAGCAACACCTCGGGGGCAGAAGTAAAACAAAACGGCTGAATGGGAATGGGGGAACTACCTTGAATGATGCTTCTTTACCGAGTTCTCTCTGAGGGTTATTTGTCCTGTTGAGGTTACCAGGTCAATAGGAAGAGAATAAAAATAAATGGTTGTGATGATAGTTTCACAGTATAAATTCACGTTGAGGGGCAGCAGTAAAAGAAAATGAAATAGAATGAAGAGGGGAGACTACTTTAGAAGATAAATACACCATTACGATCTCTAGGGTATATGTAAGATGGTGATTTCCCCTGGGACAATCCCTTTACCTGTCCGTGGTTATTCCTTCGTCAGGTAGAGACTCAGCCAACACTACAACCCCCCCCCCCCCCCCCCAAAAAAAAAAATACTTCCCATTGTGGTTCTTAGATCTCACGTCTCCCCAAAAGGTTTTACATCAAGTAAAAATCTTTATTCCGGCAGTTGGTTATTATCTTATCTCTCTGACGACTATTTCTCCCTCCTTGTTCCATCCTTCTATTCCTTCATCTGCCTTTTGTACACCTGATTCTCATCCTCTAATCCCTTTCCTACTCTTTCCACTCCTCTTCGCCATCTCAAGTCCCCCCTCCTCCACTCCTCCCAACACTATTCATCACTTCACACCCTCCTTCTCCACCCTTTCGACACCCTCCTCCACCGTCCCACATCCTCTTGACACCCTCCTCCACCCTCCCACACCCTCCTCTGCCCTCTTGACACCCTCCCTACACCTCTTCCCTGCCAGGCTAGTTTACCTTCCTCCTCCCTCGCCACTCCACAAGACAAGATGTTCCTCACCATGTACACACCAAACAAGGCGTCGTCTTGTGGAAGCTAAGGTAACACACCAGACACTGAGCTTCATCACGTACGTCTTTTTGCTTCATTTGTACCAAAGTGAGGTGAAGCATGCCAATGCAAGAGACGTTTTTGCTTTGTATATGTATCTGTATGGGGCTTCTTGCTTCAGTTGTATTGAGGTGAGGCAAGTCAAACACAATATTCCATCTACACGGCTCTCTCTCTCTCTCTCTCTCTCTCTCTCTCTCTCTCTCTCTCTCTCTCTCTCTCTCTCTCTCGCCACCAACAAAGGCACAAAGCATATCCACCCATCACCAATATAAATGAAAACACCAAATCAAAATGCAATATAAATGCACATCAGGCTGTGCACTTTTTACCTGCATTTGCAAGTCTATGCATCGGGCTCACTCGAAAATCAGAGAGAGAGAGAGAGAGAGAGAGAGAGAGAGAGAGAGAGAGAGAGAGACAGACGGTACGATTAGTTCAAAGCCACACGACAGGGGAACAGAGGTCAAAGAAAACGTGATAGTGTGAATAGGGGTAACTCTTTTTAAATAGTCTGATAATTATAGGGAGCTTCGTCCTAAAGGGCTTAGCTAGGCTCCGGGCTTATCTACGTGTTGAGAGCAGAGGATATAGATAATGGGGTAAAGGGAAGGGAAACTACTCTAAGTGTGTATTTCATCATTTTGTTGTCTATGGCATACGTTTGTGTTTAGATATTTAACATTATATACACTAATACTAAGATAGGATCGAACCCGGGGCAGTGTGAAGTGAGCATACTGACCATTACACCACAGGTCGCCACTACCACCCCTACACACACACACACACACACACACACACACACACACACACACACACACAATTAAATTAAACCATTTCTAGTTATAATTAATCAATTGAGCAACTAATACTTGATCCAGCCTTCACGTCCCAGAAAACGAAATGAAACACTCGCTAAACTATTTCGTCTAAAATAGTTTGACCAAGTAATTTGTTTTGCAAATTCCGTCAGAAATTTCTTAATGATAAATTTCCTCGTGAGGGTAAAGTTTTAAGTGCTGGTTAAGGGAGAGAAATGTATTAAATTGTTTTTACTGTGACGGCTAAGGTGTGATGTTCTTTAGAAAGTTCGGTTTTTGAGGACCATACAAGACCACTCACTACAGAGGGACTATACAAGACCACTCCTTACAGAGGGACCATGCAAGACCACTAACTACAGGAGGACCATACAAGACCACTCACTACAGGAGGACCATACATGACCACATAACACCATCTGTGAGGGAATTACTACACCACGTGAGGTCCCTCATAACACCATCTGTGAGGGAATTACTACACCACGTGAGGCCTCTCATAACACCATCTGTGAGGTAATTACTACACCACGTGAGGCCCCTCATAACACCATCTGTGAGGTAATTACTACGCCACGTGAGGTCCCTCATAACACCATCCGTGAGGTAATTACTACACCACGTGAGGCCCCTCATAACACCATCTGTGAGGTAATTACTACACCACGTGAGGCCCCTCATAACACCATCTGTGAGGTAATTACTACACCGAGCCAGGTCCCTCATAACACCATCTGAGGGAACTACTACACCACGTGAGTTCCTCCTAACATCATCTGGGAGGGAGTTACTACACTACGAGTTTGCTGTTCAACACCTACATTAATCTGTATGTTCACTGTATGTTCCTTTACCTTTCTCTAATGAAGGCTTTTGTTAAACCCCCAATGTATGTAATAAGTCATTTATGTCCAATGTATATTTTCAGCCTTCGGGCTGCAGAACTTTTTCAATAAACCGTCAATTATTATTATTATTATTATTATTATTATTACTACAGGAGGACCATACATGACCACTCACTACAGGAGGACCATACATGACCACTCACTACAGGAGGACCATACATGACCACTCACTACAGGAGGACCATACATGACCACTCACTACGGGAGGACCATACATGACCACTCACTACAGGAGGACCATACATGACCACTCATTACAAGAGGACCATACATGACCTCACAGGGGTCTTAAGGTACACTGGGAGTACCCCGGGATCGAACCAGTAACCCTTAGGACGGGAGGCGAGTGTTGCATAGACTCACCCGCTCATCCTATATGAAGTTAGGCACCATCTCGTAATTAAACCTACACCGGAGTAACACGCCTAGAGTAAGTAGTTCATTGCTTTGGCTGTTTACAAGACCGCCAAACACTCTCATCGCTAGAAACAGATGATTTCCCAGAGGAATCTGCAGCTCAAGCTCAGTTTAGAGTCGTATAATTCCTCTTCCGTGTTGTGAAGGCGACGTTAATTTTTCTCCTTGTCGATGCGAGTCCACAATCCCGCCGGCAGCTGCGACGGCGGAGGTTTATTCAACTTTTTTGTGTATTTACTTTTTCATGATAAATGTTATTCCCGGTTTGAATCTTTGTATCATTGAGAAGTATATGTGAGAGTGTCAGTCATCCTGTTGTGGTGCTGCCTTGAGAGTAAGACACACACTAGTATGACGTGTTCACAGCTCCGGTCTTTCCACCAACAAGATAGCTGGTGTTAATAATTCAGGATTCTCGCCATTGTGTGAGTCGATGTATTGAACAGCGGCGAGTGACAGAGTGAGTGACGATAACACCCTGATAACTGAGCCGTACAGTAGTTACGAGTGTGGCAGCGGGTTTACCATAAGCAGAGGAGTCTGCGTCTCTTGCTATGAGAGTTTCGTCCCATCCATCAATTTCTCGTGTAGCACCAGCGTCTATTTTTCCGGAGCTCGGGTTTACTTATCCATCCGTGAAGTGCATTACTGATGAGAGTGTCGCTGTCAGTCCTCGTGACAACTTCCTGTTTGAGTAGATAGCTGGGACTGTCATTTTGTCTCGCTATTAGAGGACTGTCATGTGTGTGTTGATGGTGACGCTGCCTCCTGGTGAGGGAGTCGTTACTGCTGTGTTGTTGTCGTCTTCTAACAAATGTTAGGTTCCAATTAGTTTTAGTAGATCTTTGTTTCTTATAGGAAGTAGCTGCTTAGCCGGGAATTCCCGGCCGGGCAGCCTGGAGACTACGTAGCCGAAAAACTACTCAGGAGGAGCTGGTGTGCTCATCTCTGCTACATGTGCCGCTCTAGCACTACATCGGCGATATATATCTTATGGTGCAAAATTTGTGTTAAAAAAATTGATATAAATTTTTGCTTCAGTTTTTCTACAATATCTTCCAGAACTGAAAACAATTTAGTGTCTGATATTCTTCAACCAAGTTCTCAACAGTATCAAACATTGCGTCCTGGCCATGTTAACCACCACGGGGGCAACACCTTTCCTGTGTCACTACAAGCAAACGACCGTAAGTAGAGAGAGAGATTTACAGAGACTATCTACCTAATACCCAGATCATATGCCACGGTGTAAAGGTTCTGTGACCTGACCACCCGAGGAGCATGAGGTCACCTGGGGAAATATGTAGAGAGGTCAAGAGAGGTCACAGCTCCTGCCAGCCACATCAATGACGGAAGGAAAGGCCAGAAGAGTTAGGTTAGGTTAGGTTAGGTTAGGTTAGGTTAGGTTAGGTTAGGACATTTTAATTCAAATATTACATTTTTTTTAGTTGATTTTAAAAATAAACGACAGACAGAAAGCGAATTATTTCACATTTAAATTGATGATAACTTAAATTGATATTAATTATTCCCATACATTTTGTTGATGTTAGTGACACAACTGTAACTTAGGATAATTGAATTAGTTTGTCTGTTTCTTTTCCACACTATACGTCAGACAGGTGGAAGAGAGGGAAGGAAGAGAAGAAGGAAAGGAGATGAAAGGGAGAGAAGGAAGAGGGGAGGGAGGAAAAAAGATGAAAAGGAGGAAAGAAAGTGGAAAGAAGAGAAGGAGGAAAAGAAGGGAGGAAGTGGAAAAGGGGGAAAGGAGATAGAAGGGGTGGAAGGGAGGGAAGAAAGAGGGGAAAAGGTGAAGTGGAAAGTATGAGTGAAAAGTTACGGTTGCAGGGGGAAGAAGAGGAAGAGACGGAGAGTAAGGGAGAGAAGGAGGGGAGAGGAGAGAGAGAGAAGGAAGAAACGGAGAAAGGAAGAAGGAGGAGGGAAGGAAATGGACAGTAGAAGAAATGAAAGAATGATGGAATAAAGAGGAATATGGGGGAAATAAAAGATCAGAAAATGGTTGAAAGAGAAACAGGGAGAAGGAAGGATATGAAGGGAAGTGTGTGAGAGAGGAGGAGAAAGAGATAGATGGGAGATAAAAACCTAGTGAGGGGAGAGAGGTGAGGGTGAGGGGAAAGAGATGTGGGGAGAGAGGTGAGGTGTGAGGGGAGAGAGGTGAGGTGTGAGGGTGAGGTGTGAGGGTGAGGGGAGAGAGGTGAGGGGAGAGAGGTGAGGTGTGAGGGTGAGGGGAGAGAGGTGGGGGGAGAGAGGTGAGGGTGAGGGGAGAGAGGTGAGGTGTGAGGGTGAGGGGAGAGAGGTGAGGGGAGAGAGGTGAGGGTGGGGAGAGAGGTGAGGGTGAGGGGAGAGAGGTGGGGGGAGAGAGGTGAGGGTGAGGGGAGAGAGGTGAGGGTGAGGGGAGAGAGGTGAGGTGTGAGGGTGAGGGGAGAGAGGTGAGGGGAGAGAGGTGAGGGTGGGGAGAGAGGTGAGGGGAGAGAGGTGAGGGTGGGGAGAGAGGTAAGGGTGAGGGGAGAGAGGTGAGGGTGGGGAGAGAGAGGTGAGGGTAGGGAGAGAGAGGTGAGGGGAGAGAGGTGAGGGTGAGGGGAGAGAGGTGAGGGTGAGGGGAGAGCCATTAATAACACGACATAACAGACATTAATGCGACCCATCTCTCCTCTTTATTTTTAATTGGCAGAAACACGAGACGAACAACAAGAGAAGACAGAGACCCTCATTATAGTGTGTTTAGACCGGGGCCCGGACAAAAGCCCCTAGGACAAAAGCCCCCGAGGACAAAAGCCCCTAGGACAAAAGCCCCCAAGGACAAAAGCCCCCTAGGACAAAAGCCCCTAGGACAAAACATAAGAACATAAGAATGGAGGAAACTGCAGCGGGCCTATTGGCCCATACTGGGCAGTGGGCAGTCCCGTTTACACCCAACCCCTATTGCTCATATGAGCATCCAACCTATGTTTGAAGCAATTCAGCGTATTCGAGTTAATGATGATATTTGGTAACTTGTTCCATTCATCCACTACTCTGTTTCCAAACCAGTGTTTACCTATTTCACGCCTAAATCTAAATTTGTGTAATTTAAAACCATTGTTACGAGTTCGCTCCTGGTTGGATAGTTTGAGTACCTTTGTAATGTCCCCTTTGTTTAGCCCTGCCTTCCACTTATACACCTCTATCAGGTCGCCCCTCGCTCTACGTCTTTCAAGGGAGTGCAAATTAAGATGCTTTAACCTGTCTCTATACACAAGGTTCCTAATGCCCGGGATTAGTCTTGTCATTCTCCTCTGAATTCTTTCCAAGGATTCTATATCCATTCTGTAATACGGTGACCAGAACTGAACTGCGTCATCCAGGTGTGGTCTCACAAGAGCAAGATACAGTTTTAGGATGACCTCGCTAGTCTTGTAACTAACACTCCTTTGTATGAACCCAAGTACTTTATTAGCCTTGTTACGAGCAAAAACACATTGTTTACTTGGCTTAAGGTTCCTACTTATCATTACTCCTAAATCTCTCTCGCAGTCGGATTTCTCTATGGCATCGTTGTTCATCTGGTATCTGGTTTCCCTGTTTACATCTCCTATACTGAGTACTTTACATTTGTCGACGTTGAATTTCATCTGCCATTTTTCAGACCATTCGAAAAATTTGTTTAGATCTTCCTGTAGTTTTGCCGGGTCCTCGTCAGATTTGATAACACATCCTATTTTAGTGTCATCAGCAAATTTACTTATGTTGCTGTCAATGCCGATATCTATGTCGTTTATGTATATAATAAATGATAATGGTCCAAGTACTGAGCCTTGGGGAACTCCACTTGTGACGTTGCTCCAATGGGACTTAGAACCGTTAATGCTCACTGGCTGTTTCCTGTCCTGTAACCACGCTCTAATCCATTTAAGGATGTCACCTTTGATGCCATGAGCTTCTACCTTTCTAATTAGTCTTTCGTGGGGGACTCTGTCGAAGGCTTTGCTAAAGTCGAGATATACCACATCATAATTGTGCCCCTCGTCCACCGATTCGAAAACTGATGAAAAGAATGTTAATAGATTAGTTAGGCAAGAACGTCCGCTTGTGAAGCCATGCTGGGAATCATTGATCAATCTGTGCTTCTCCAGGTGATTTCGAATAGAGTTTGAAATGATTGCTTCCAGTAATTTGCCTACTATTGATGTTAGACTGATTGGGCGGTAGTTAGAGGATAGTGATCTATCCCCCTTCTTGAAAATCGGTATTACATTCGCTATCCTCTAGGATTCTGGTACTACACCTGTTTTTAATGACATGTTAAACAACTTTGCTAAGGGCATACTAAGCTCTTCCTTACATTCCTTTAATACTCTGGCAAATATCTCATCGGGTCCAGGTGACTTATTCGGCTTTAGTTTGTCTATTTGCTTACTAACATCGTTACTAGTCACTACTATCTCACTTAATTTGTTTTCTTCACTATCTCTGAATAGAGTCGGTGCCTCGGGTATCATGTTTAAATTTTCGATGGTGAAAACTGTTGAAAAATATTTATTCAAATTATTGCTCATTTCTCCGTCGTTATCAGTGAGCTCGCCGAAGTCTGACAGTATTGGTCCAATCTTTTCTCGTGTTTTAGTTTGATACATTTGGTAGAATGCTTTGGGGTTTGTCTTCGCCTCCCTTGCTATCCTTACCTCATTATTCCTCTTTGCTTTCCTTATCTCGGTTTTAACCCTACTCGCCAATACCCTATAATAGTCCCGGTGAATTTCGCCACGATTTATCCTTCTACCTATAGCCTTCCTTTGGTCAATGATGTTCTTTAAATAATTATTTATCCATTTAGGGTCATTGTTGTCTGATCTGAGTTTTTTGTATGGTATGTTCTGCCTTTGTGCATTAAGTAACTCACTATTTAAATTGTCGTGGAACTCGGCAATCTCAGATCTCGTTATCAGGTCTGTGTCATCTGTCAGGTTCACAGCCAAGCGCGACACCCCCTTTGTCAGCTGCCTCTTTAAACTGTCAAAGTTTGCCCTTCTGAAATCTGGTACTTTAGTGGAATTTTCCTTACGTCTGCCCTGAAAATCTAACTGGAATCGAATTTCTTTGTGATTGCTGTTTGCAAGTTCGTTCCCTACCTCGACATTGCTAATTAGGTTTTCTCTGTTCCACAAAAGGCCCCTAGGACAAAAGCTCCCTAGGACAAAAGCCCCTAGGACAAAAGCCCCTAGGACAAAAGCCCCAAGGACAAAAGCACCCTAGGATAAAATCCCCCTAGGACAAAAGTGCAAAATAGGACAGAAGCCTCCTGTTTTTATGTTAAAGAGAGGGTCATTAGAAATATTAATAATATCTAGATTTAAATATGAAATTATTACAATTTAAATAATTAGAATATTATAACTCTTTCAATTTTTATATAGAACATTATTAAATATATAGAAAAGAAAAAAAGACGACATATTTTACCTTCATGTTCATTCTGTATTTACTGAGGTGACCCTAGGGCCCAGTGAGGTCACTGAATGTCAGGGGAGTAATTACCCCAGTAGACAAAACACGTCAGTGCAGATTTAATAAACATTCCTTGTATACTTCTGTACAACTATAACAGAATTCCCGAAGGTTAGGTTAAGTTAGGTTAGAGAAGTGTTCATAAAAAGTAAAAAAGAAAATAATTATTTTAAAAATTCTTATTATTTCTCCTAGGGGCTTTGTCCTACACTCAACCATCATCCTAAGGGGGTCAAGGACAGAGAGAGAGAGAGAAGGGGGGGGGGGGGAGAATGGGTATGGGAAAAAGAGATGTGAAGAGAGAACAAGAAAGAGATAGAGGTATGGAGAGATAGAATGAAGAGGGGGAAATAGAATAGGGAAATGGAAAGTCTATTCACAGAAATACAGAGAATGAGAAATACAGAGAATAAGAACAGAAAAAGGGACCAAGAGAGAGAGAGAGAGAAGGAAAGATAATTTTAACATATAAACAATATTAATAGAAGCTGGCAAATGTTAACGTTTAAGAAAAATATGGCCAGACTTGTAAAAAAAATCGGACTTACAAATAAAAGAGATCCGGACTTTTAAACAAAATCGACCGGGATTTGTAAATATAAAAGGCCCCTACATGTAAATAAGAAGGATACATATGTTATGTTTACAGCAGCATCTGGGATGTTGTTGAAGCATCTCCTGGGAACCACCTGTGATTACCTGTCTCACCTGAGTCTTCTTGACAGTGCGAGTGAGTAAGCCAAGCTCCCTCCCTCTCTCTCTCTCTCTCTCTCCAGTACGAGTAAGTAAGCCAAGCTCTCTCTCTCTCTCTCCAGTACGAGTAAGTAAGCCAAGCTCCCCTCTCTCTCTCTCTCTCCAGTACGAGTAAGTAAGCCAAGCTCCCCCTCTCTCTCTCTCTCCAGTACGAGTAAGTAAGCCAAGCTCTCTCTCTCTCTCTCTCCAGTACGAGTAAGTAAGCCAAGCTCCCCTCTCTCTCTCTCTCTCTCCAGTACGAGTGAGTAAGCCAAGCTCCCCCTCTCTCTCTCTCTCCAGTACGAGTGAGTAAGCCAAGCTCCCTCTCTCTCTCTCTCCAGTACGAGTAAGTAAGCCACGCTCCCCCCCTCTCTCTCTCTCTCTCTCTCCAGTACGAGTGAGTAAGCCAAGCTCCCCCTCTCTCTCTCCAGTACGAGTGAGTAAGCCAAGCTCCCCCTCTCTCTCCAGTACGAGTGAGTAAGCCAAGCTCCCCCTCTCTCTCTCTCTCTCTCCAGTACGAGTAAGTAAGCCAAGCTCCCTCTCTCTCTCTCTCCAGTACGAGTAAGTAAGCCAAGCTCCCCCTCTCTCTCTCTCTCTCTCCAGCACGAGTAAGTAAGCCAAGCTCCCCCCTCTCTCTCTCTCTCTCCAGTACGAGTAAGTAAGACAAGCTCCCCCTCTCTCTCTCTCTCTCCAGTACGAGTGAGTAAGCCAAGCTCCCTCTCTCTCTCTCTCTCCAGTACAAGTGAGTAAGCCAAGCTCCCTCTCTCTCTCTCTTCTGTAAACTTGTAAAAGACGTATTTGTTTACACTGAGAGACTCAACAAGTAGCGTTACTTCACGTATATTCTCAGGTCTCCTGCTGCTATTAATGTTATTTTTTCTCCTTTTCTTCGTCTTTCTTTGTCTGTATCTCTTTGTGTCTTCCTCTTTCTTCTTTTTTCACTACACATGAAAGTTTGTTCACTGTTCAAAGTCCCTGAGAGTCGAGATAAATAAACTAGATTCATTTTCTCTCGACTCACCTCCCACGAACCTTCTTCAGTCGTAGTGCTTTTCCTTTCATCAACCCCCCCCCCCCCTCTCTCTCTCTCTCTCTCTCTCTCTCTAAGACTACCAGAAACATTTGTAAAGAGGAGGATCAGCTGACAACGTATTACAGACTCGAGTCATGTGAAGCCGTTTCAGTTTCTTTCAATTCACAGGAACGAAAATTCTCTCTCTCTCTCTCTCTCTCTCTCTCTCTCTCTCTCTCTCTCTCTCTCTCTCTCTCTCTCTACAAAGCTTCTATAATAATTAATCAAGGTTTCAATACCTCAGTTGGCTTCAGTAATAAGTACCCATAAGAGCTTCAATATCTCAGACGGCATGAAGCTCACAAAACTCCTTCTTTTATAGTTAATTACGGCTTCAATATACGTCAGCTCTTGCCTTCACCTAATTTAAAAGCCTTCAACAAGAGAGTACGATTAGCACAGAGGGAAAATAAATCTTATTACTTTATTGTATGTCTGTCTCTTTGTCTATCTATTTATGTCTCTATTTATTCATAGATCTATCCATCTCTATTTTATGGCTGAATGTCTCTCCATCTATCTATCGATTTATTTCCCTATCAATTAATTTATCTATTAGTATGAAGCTTACTCGTGTGTTTGGTGTTGATATAAAAAATATATATTATTAATCTAAAAATTTATTCTTAACGTGATTCATTGAAGAAAATTTCGCTTAAGCTGATTAACGTACTTGAATTAATTATCGTTAAACAGGCATTAAAGATCACCTGCAGATTAGGCACCCCCAGCTTATTTCACCTGATAATTAAAGCCCCTAAGCCCTGCCAATGTAACCTAAGGTGTTTAATCATCGGATCAAATTAGCTTGGGTGCCTAATCTTCAGTTGATCCTAGAATAATAAATAACGTTCTTTATTCCATATATTCATTTCCTCAACAACACAATACAGGTAACTTGTGTTCTAGTTGTTAATGAGGTCACTGGAACACTCGACACCAATGAAACACTAGAAATATAATACTCCCACACCTTCACCAACTCATTGTTATCGCCCAGGTAAAACTTGTATTGCATCTGTTGACATGAGAGATGAAGATTGTGGAGGATTCTGTCAACAACACCTCAAGGACTGACTGTCAACAATTCTCTATGTAATACCGAGTCAAGATGTAATATGAGGTTTGTTGATATACTCCTGGGTTATATTAATTTATATTTGATGTATATTACAGTAGGAGCCGTGAGTGTGTTAGTGTTAATTATTGACCTAGTTTACATTATACCGTAAACTTTTATTTGTTTATGTAAATGCCAAAAAAAAATTATGTACTGTAAATATCAATATTATAAAGTTGTATTGAACTGTCTTAACAAATGGTAAAGTGACCATATTGTTGATAATGAAATTTTACAAACTGTGAGAGAGAGAGAGAGAGAACGGAGGAGGGGGGGGGGGAATTACCTGAAGTCACTTTACCTGTGAAGACACACTTACAGTTCACTTCACCTGGCCAAATTACTGAAAGACTCTCTTTTTCTAATACACTCCCTCCCCCACCCACCTTGCTCGTCTGTTGTGCATACTGATCTATATATCTATCCATCCATCCATCCATCCATCCATCCACCCCCCCGTGACCACTGTACCATCTTGCCCCCCTATTGACTTCATTCACCACCACTCTACCGGGTCTATGATATTTTTTTCTTAGTTATATTAACTTCACAATTTCACAAATAATGACGATAGTGTAAATCACAAAGTAATTCACAATACACTCGTGATTAAAATATTAAATGAAACTTATAAGAAAAATAGAAACGAGTTATCTAGCTTCCGACTGTATTCAAACACTGCTTAATGAAAAATGAATTAGTGCACAAGTGAACAAGGTTTTGAAACAGTCCGCCTCATGGTCCCACACGTCACTAAACGGACCTGAGAGACCAGAGATTGTGAGGTCACACGGGGGTGCACCTGGAGACCCGACAACGACACCCACTGCTTATCAAGTCATACAGTCGCCGACTAACCTGACTGTGACGTGACTAACAGTGTAAAGGAGGTTGTGTGGATATCACTGTCACGGATGTACAACAACTGATGGATGGAATTTAAACATAAGGTATTGATTTTCACATAAGTACGTATGTAACAAGTACCTACATGTGTATTTATATTTTCGGTGTTCATATAACTTCCACTCCATAATGTTCCATACACACATTGTCTTAGTAAGAGAAACTATAAAAGTGAATTTGTAAGAAAATTATTGAAAATGTTCAATAAATTTTGTTTTCCTTATGCATTGTTTGAATACATTTCATAATATTCGCTATTATAAACTTTAAATAGACTTTGTTCTATTTTTTACTATGAGGGGATTTTTGTCCGTTGTGGGTTTTGTCCGGTGGGGTTTTGTCCAGTAGGGTGGGGTTTTTGTCCGGTGGGGTTTTTGTCCGGTGGGGTTTTTGTCCGGTGGGATTTTTGTCCGGTGGGGTTTTGTCCAGTAGGGTGGGGTTTTTGTCCGGTGGGGTTTTTGTCCGGTGGGATTTTTGTCCGGTGGGGTTTTGTCCAGTAGGGTGGGGTTTTTGTCCGGTGGGGTTTTTGTCCGGTGGGATTTTTGTCCGGTGGGGTTTTTGTCCGAATTCCTACTGTACCACACACTCTCCAGCAGCGTGTTTACAGTCCTCTCCCAGTCACTTGGTGTATGCTGACAGAAGGTAATGTTGTGGTGATCAAGAGTGAATATATGTACCAGTTATTATTGTTATTATGGTTGTTGTTGTTTGTGTTGTTGTTGTTTGTTTGTTTGTTTGTGTTGTTGTTGTTGTTGTTTGTTTGTGTTGTTTGGTTGTTTGTGTTGTTTGTTGTTTGTGTTGTTGTTGTTTTTGTTTGTGTTGTTGTTTTGTTATTATTATTATCATCTTCAATCTTTTTATTATCATCAGTATTATTCAACAATATAACAAACATTATTATCACCAGCATGAGTTAAGAGTTCACTCAGTTAAAAGCATCTGAATATGTGAAGAATATTCTAACACTTCCACAATGACATTAACTTCCATGTTTGATTGGTGGTAATTTCTCTAATCTTAATATTTAAATAAAAGTTGACGAAAACATCACTAACCATTGGGTGATCTAGGCTTAACGTCACCAGCCAGGTATGACATCATCAGCCGGGTGTTGTAATGGCTCCTGTCTCATCAACAGAAGTATTATATAAATGGGTTATTTACATCTGATTTATATTCAGATTCGTTCCCTGTAAGTTTCCACTGGCTATGAGGTGACATGTTCAATGCATGTGATAAGGTGTGCCCACGGAAAGCTGCGTCATACTATGCTGAGTAAAGGCATAAGTAGCCGGCTCTCTGGCCACCTGAAACGGGCATAGTTTCATATCCTTGACTAGAGGAAGACGTTATTTGAGAGCCGCAGTGGATGGCTCCGTCTTCCCTCGAGGGGGAACGACGTACCTATTCCGTTCTCCCTCGATGGGTCACTCACTACTCAGAGTCACTCACACCAACTAATATCGAACGGACATTGATTCACGTTTATATACATAAACGCCGTCCCTTTCTCATCACACTCATAAATAGTGGAACTTACGGTTGACCTACACTCAGGAATTATATAAACTTAATACTTTTCTAATAAAACAAGAAACATTAATTGGGTTTCGTTACTAAAGCCCAATATAATATATGTGAACCAACCTGGTTAATTGGGAATTAACCAACCGGCTCAGTGTGATTTCACAAGCCGGACATTTCTTCACCTAAACATAAGGTGAAATAGAAAAAGCAGTGTGGGAGCCCTGCCAGGGGGTGTAACACGTGTACGGCGTGAACCAAAGTCAGTCACCCAACACTGGTGTGTGTGGGAGGTCCTTTAAGGTTAATACCACATTATTCTCTTTTAAATATGTCGATGTATATTTTCGTGTAGGTTTATATTGTATGAAGATGGTAATATAAAATGTTGACGTTATTACAGTGACGTAACATGACCTGGTGTGTTAGGGTGTTGTTCATCCTGTGAATAAAAAGATTTCCTCTTATGACGTCACAGGAAAGTTTAATAGAAGTTTATTTTTTTCATCAATATTTTACTTTATTTGTATTTTTTATTCATTCAACAAAAAAGTACCATAAATAAAAATGAAAATACAAGACAGTAGTTGACCTTTAAGTTGATTGACCAGGCGTGACCTTTGACCTTATATGTTAGTGTTGCCATCAGTAGGTCAACTTAAAGACCTGCCAAGATGGTCTCGCTATAAGGTATAATGATATAATTATACACTATAGGCACGACTTGTTACACCTGTCTCTTGTAGGTATAGTGTGAGTGTAGTATGTGAGACGTTACCTGTAGTGAAGATGATGATGATGATGATGATGATGATGATGATGATGATGCTGATGAAGATGATGATAAAGTGGTGATGATGATGATGAGGATGATGATGACGGTGATAAAAACAGGAGCTGATCGTTGAGTATTCAGTAGTTGAATAAAAATAGCATTACAGACAGACAGACAGACAGACAGACACAGGTATATAGGTGTTGTAAAGCATATCTCAAGAGAAAGTTTTAGACACATGTTTAATATCATTAATGTTGACCTTAACTGCCTACAGCCTTACACCCGTCACTCATACTAATTCATACTGTCTTTATACCCGTCACTCATACTAATTCATACTGTCCTTATACTAACTCATACTGTTCTTATACCCGTCACTCATAAATACTGTAACGGCCCACACTCTTAAACCAGTCACTCATACAAGCCCTACAACCGTCACTCATACTACTGCAACTCTTCAAGCCCTTACACCAGTCACTCATACTAACTGTGGATATTTCGCCAAAAAAATAGCCGCCAAATCGCCAATTTTACTCGAGTAGTGACTATTATCACCCTGACTCGAGTTTCTTAGTGTGTCATCGTCCCTATCAAGCTTCAAGACCATGTATGAACTCATGGCACATCGTCCCTATCAAGCTTCAAGACCATGTATGAACTGATGGCACATCGTCCCTATCAAGCTTCAAGACCATGTATGAACTGATGGCACATCGTCCCTATCAAGCTTCAAGACCATGTATGAACTGATGGCACATCGTCCCTATCAAGCTTCAAGACCATGTATGAACTGATGGCACATTGTCCCTATCAAGCTTCAAGACCATGTATGAACTGATGGTAAAGTTAATGAGTTTAAACTAAGACTAATGTAAAGTTAACTACTAAAATCCATTTGTCTCTCCAGCCTGAGCCACGAACCCCGAGATTTAGAATCATGAATCCGAAGCATTTATGGATAGAATAATGTATCAGTCTACTGCTTCGGGTTCACTAGTTTGACTCTGGGGTTCCTGGTTCAGTGGGAGAGACGAATGGAGCTTAGTGTACTCCCAGGACCAGAATGACACACACGATTTCAAAACATTCGGTAAGTGTATTTTATGCATCTTCTTATTTTGTTGACTAAAAAATATTACATTTCTTATATATTTTAAATCTAGTTGATAAAATTTCGAATCCATTGTAAGATATGGTTATTTTTTTATGGTTTTAATCAATAGTTAATGTACAAATGTGAGATAGAAGTGTTTATATGTAACGATAAAATTAATAGACTGACTTCGAATGTTTCAAGGTGATCAGAAGTTGTCTCCTTGATCAAGTGAAGTCATGGTAAGGAAACACCAACAGGCGTTATGTATCACGTCCCAAGTTTACCTTCAGTCTGCACCAACGACCAAACTTAGAACTAACTTTGTTGTGTCTAATCCCTTCCACAGAGACCAAGAACACGAGTTAGCTTTTTTGTTATGGCAGGAGAGACTATTTAGCTATAACCTGATAGGCAAATGGGTAGTCGGGTGTGTACTAAAAGGCCAAAATCAATAGGAAATCTTGGCGTATGAGGTTTAGTTGATATACCCAGTAGTTCTCATCCTACTGCTTGGAAACAATTTAACCTCAAACAGACACAATGACAGATAGACATACTGATAGATAGACATACAGACAATAAAATAAAACATCAAAATCAATAGGATTCATTAACTAATTCTAAAGACCTTATGTTTCCAAGTATATTCCAATACGTTAAATAAATCCCAAGTTATCACGTGGACAAAACAAACTATTTACTTCAAGAATAGACTGTCTGACGTACACCTTAGTCTACCCTTCTTCCATCCAACCCCACTTTCTCTCAACCTATCAAGGGGGAGACCCAAATGAAACTAAAACACAAGAGATAATATCAATTAGTGATTATGAATTTAAGCTCTACTAATTCAACAGGTAAGGGTTTAAAATCACATAAAACTGAGGTAATGAGATTGTTGGATAATTTTGAATAATGTATTTTGGGAGGTGAATATTTAGTCACTTGAATGGAAACACAACTTTTCAACTATTTACATCAGATTAAATGACCAACACAGGTGCAATGTTAAAGGTGACAGTCTGCTTTGAGGGTAGTGTTGGGCAGGTTGACAGCTCTCTCTCTCTCTCTCTCTCTCTCTCTCTCTCTCTCTCTCTCTCTCTCTCTCTCATCACCCTAAATTAAACACTATTACATTACAGAGAACATTCTTCCCTTTAAGTAGTGACCAAAAAATTTAGTCCATTATAAAAACCTTCACTAGAGCGATATAATTATTGCAGCTAATTAATATAATTACTTCAAGCTAATTTTTCTTAACATATCCAGCTCACGTGTCTATGTGCAAGCTAATATGACTATCTGTCTGTCTGTCTGTCTGTCTGCCTTTGAGAGAGAGAGAGAGAGAAAAGAGGGGGTATTTATCTACATATATTATTGTTAGAAACCTCTAAGGTAAGGTAACTCAAACGCTATAAAATACTGCCTTTAAAATATACAAAATAAGTCACTTCAAGAGCTCAAATCCAGCTAACTTGAAAATCTCCAAGTCCAGCTAACACCAAAAGCAGAAAGGTAAGCTAACTTTTAAAAACTCCTAAGATATAGCCATCTACAACTTTCCTGATAAGCAAACCTTGTAACGGTGGGAAAAAATAGCCCCAAAAATAGCCAAACGTGTTAACTTTTGCCATCAGGGCGGGTTCTTGTATAGCCAAGGGGAGGAAACTCTCTCACTACCCTCACCAATTGTCAGTTTTTTCCCTCTCGTTTTATACTTTATTCCTTACCCATAACAGAGAGAGAGGGAGATAGAAAAAGAGAGAGAGATAGAGAAAGAGAGAGAGACAGAGAGACAGACAGACAACTCAATTGGACAAAAATACTATTGAATAAACTCACACAAAATAAAAAAATACAAATATTGGGATTTTCTCAGACAATATAAGGCCATAAACCTATTAAACTCTGAGAAGATAATATCCTAAAATTAACATACCTTAAATCTATCATACTTTAAAACTACAGTGACCCGAGACTCATACCTTAAAACTACCATGTCTTAAATCTATCATACCTTAAAACTATGATGCCTTAAACTTACCATACCTTAAAACTATAATATTCTAAGTTTATTACCTTAATATTTATGATGCCTTAAAAGTATTATGTCCAAAAATGACTGGTTGATATTAAGTGGACCTGAAATAAAATTGTGAAGCTATATTGCTCTAAAGTTATAAGACCCAGATAGTATAAGACTCAAGTTGTTATAATTCACAAGTTTGACAGAAAATCTTTAAAAAATAGTCCTGATTTTGGTGCCCTAAAACTATCATGCCCTGAGACTATTATGCCCTGAGACTATTATGGCCTCAGACGATCATGCCCCCAGACTATCATGCCCCAAAACTGCCATGCCCTGAGACTATTATGCCCTAAGACTATTATGCGCTGAGACTATTATGCCCCGAGACTATCATGCCGAGACTATTATGCCCTGAGACTATTATGGCCTCATACGATCATACCCCCCCCAGACTATCATGCCCCCAGACTATCATGCCCTAAATCAAATCAAATCCCAAATATCATTATGCTCCAAAAACTATTTCTTCATACCCTCATATTATAATACTTACAATATAAAAAAATAATTAATATCCTCTGATACTATATAATGATGCATATTAACAATTCTTTAAAACTACAGTGAAAAATACCATTTCTTAAAACAAAAACAAAAATACTTTGAAACAATATAAATGAAAAACAAACTTGAAAAAATATACATAGGAAAAAATCTTGATATGTAAAAATAACTAACATCACAGTACACGTTAAAACTAGCGTAAAAATGGCGTAAAAAATTATAAACATTAGTCACCGGATCTAACAAGTCTTTTGCTTCTTTTCGTTTCTATTCGTATCTTTGATGAAAAACCCTCAGACGACTCCGGCGAAATTCGACCGCCAGGCCCTTCTGTGAATTGCCCGGCCCAGCGTTCAATCAGCCCCCGACAGGAATTTGGTGAACGTGAAGGGCAGCTAGAGTCATGTTTCCTTCAGGGACAAATCAAATACGTTCTCTTAAGCGGGGGAGAGGGTGGGTGAGGAGCGGGGTGAGGGGCGGGGTGAGGGGCGGGGTGAGGGTGAGAGATGAGGGGTGGGCTGAAGGGGCAGATGAGGGGTGAGGGGAAAGAATGAGGGGGGGGGGGTGGTAGGGTGAAGAGTGGCCTAGTGTTCTCTGACCCTTCTCTCTTACTCCCTGATCGAGCCTGACTTCTCCCTGACCCCCCTTAACCCACCCTAACCCCCATGACACCTCCCTTGACCTTCCGTGACCCCTCGATCCCTCTCTTGACCTTCCGTGACCCTCTAGATACCTCCCTTGACCTCCCTTGACCATCCGTGACCCCCTCGACACCTCCTTTGACCTTCCGTGACTCCCTCGACACCTCCTTTGACCTTCCGTGACCCCCTCGACACCTCCTTTGACCTTCCGTGACCCCCTCGACCCCTCCATTGACCTTCCGTGACCCTCTCGACACCTCCTTTGACCTTCCGTGACCCCCTCGACCCCTCCATTGACCTTCCGTGACCTGCTAGATCCCCTCAGAGTGTTTCTATGTGATCACAACACAAAGACGTTCCTAGGAAATTTGTCCCGTGGCTGAGTGATGTCTGAAATTTAGACTTTGAAGCTGAGTGACTTTATTAATGTAACACAGTCTTTGTAACACAATTCATGAGATAGGATTAATGTAAATAACAGAAAAAGAAAACATACATACATACATACATACATACACAGACAGACAGATACAGACAGACAGACAGACAGACAGACAGACAGAAAGTGGCCTAGGACATATTTGGTATTAAGTGAAGACAAATATATAAACACCATACACGAATATAATTGTTATGGGTACCACCAAGGTCTGAGAGAGAGAGAGAGAGAGAGAGAGAGAGAGAGAGAGAGAGAGAGAGAGAGAGAGAGACGTCACCAATCACTCGTAACGCTTCTGTTGTGAGTCTGGGAGCGAGAGTGAGTTGGACATGAATAAGAAACCATCTCTCTCATCTCCCTCATCTCTCTCAGTTCTCTCATCTCTCTCATCTCTCACATCCTTGTTATCTCTCTCATCACTTAAAGTAACTTGTAATTATTTATAGCTATGATGTTCCGTGATCTAAGTAAGTAAGTAAGTAAGTAAGTAAGTAAGTAAGTAAGGTTGTGATGTGGGATGGAGGGGGAAGGGGGTGGGGGGTGACTGTTTATCTTCCTCCAGGATGAACATAACAGTACGTTGTGCATCCTAGAGAGAGAGAGAGAGAGAGAGAGAGAGAGAGAGAGAGAGAGAGAGAGAGAGAGAGAGAGAGAGAGCCATATAATTATAAAAACAGAAGAAAAAATTGACACTTGCGAGAGACAGACAGACAGACAGACAGACAGACAGACACACACACGAATCAACCACCGCGCCATAACTGAATACTAACGACATAAAATACTGATTTAATTAAACTGGAGTAAGATGTGGTGTGGTGTGGTGTGGTGTGGTGTGGTGTGGTGGTGTGGTGTGGTGTTGTGGTGTGGTGTGGTGTGGTGTGTTGTGGTGGTGTGGTGTGGTGTGGTGGTGTGGTGCGGTGTGGTGTGGTGTGGTGTGGTGTGGTGTGGTGGTGTGGTGTGGTGTGGTGTGGTGTTGTGCACAGTACTGCTGAATTTTTGTGTTTATAATCCCTGAACGTATAAACGGACACATGAAAAGACGCAATGACCCACGGTAAGACGCACAGAAAGACGCATTTACGCAAGGTGAGAAGCATGGATAGACGCACGGTGAGACGCACGGAAAGATGCAAAGTGAGACGCAAGGATAGATGCAATGACGCACGGTGAGAAGCAAGTACAGGCACAATGACGTACGGAGAGACGCACAGCAGGACGCATTGACGCACGGTGGCATACATGGAGGAAGAAGACTCGAAAGGAAAACTTGCATTACTATGTGAGAAAATTTGATCAGGAGGAATATTCATAGTCTTAGCTGCAAGAGAATAGAATAAACTTGGATAAACTAACTCAATGTATACTGTATCGTTAGATGATAGGATACAGCGTCTTATTGTACCTCTCTATTAATGTAAACTAGAATATACTGTAGTAGCCATCGGGAAAGTTAGGTAATTATTATGTTTGTTTTTTAGAAAGTAAGAAAAAAATGAAAATAAATACATATAGAGGTTTTAATAATTGTTTTTTTTTTACTTCTTAGTGTCAACATTACAGAAGGTATATTTATTTTATGGAGAAATGTAAAAATTGTAGAATCTTATAGTTGAGAAAATACAAAATAAGGATCTCTCTCTCACTCTCTCTCTCTCTCTCGTTACCACCATACGAACACACGCACTACTCTCTCTCTCTCTCTCTCTCTCTCTCTCTCTCTCTCTCTCACACACACACACACGTATTTTCTTTCCCTCCAGTAACAATAAATTACCCAGAAAGACCCATATAAATCTCCAGTCCAAAGAGAATATACAGGGAGCAGATGACGTTTGCTGCTATGGAAGGTTTTAAGAGGCTTGCTACTGTATAAATATAGGATGCGGTGGCTGAGTGGATACAACGCTCGCCTTTTGTCCGAAGAATAACTTGGTTCGATCAATGAGGTATTTCTTAGCCACCCATCAGTAGTAAATGGGGACGCACTTTTATAGTTGAGAATGTGTAGATGGTAGCAGTCAATGTCTACCAGTCAGAATACAATCACTTAATCTTTCATAGCAGTCAATGTCTACCAATTCTCACCCCGCTTCCACCTCCACCCATCCGAACAGGTGAAAATACCTTAGGGGCCAATAAATTAACTTTCTTCCACACAAAAGTCAACAACTATTTTGCCTAAGTGATCATCAGCTTCATATTCCACATTATTTATGACGTGGGGGAAGGAAATATATATATACAGTGTATGTTAAATCACACTGTCTCTTCTCTCCCCTCCAATCCTAGCCTGGCCTCTTCAACTATTAATATGTATACCCTCCCTCGTGTGTGTGTGTGTGTGTGTGTGTGTTTATGAGTGCGTGTACAGTCATAAAACACACACACACACACACACTCACACACACACACTCACACACACACAAACACACCTCACTTTCCAATTTTCCACCTAATCACAAAAGGCAGACCCCCCCCCACAGAGGCTAACTATCCAGGCTCCAGACGCCACAGGGCTACGCAGCAGAACTTCCGACATAAATCTTCACTCAGAAACACCCTCAAACCCACCTTTCCTAACTGACCAACTGATAGATAGTTTTTCCCTTCGTTGCTGCCAACCGTAAGAGATTTTTATCCTTAGGAGCTGAGCGTTTACCTGACGAACAGTTAATTGGAAGTGAAGAAGGCAGATTATCTCTACATCTGTTCATAATAACATAAGGTTAAGGGATACATTCCAGGAGCCAACTCAAGTCTACATGAACTTCAGTTAAGAACATCAACACTCCAGGTACTAATTGGATTTTTGGTCAGATAGAAAATAAATAGTCTTGAAATTGTAATGAGTCAGGTTTAGTTAGGCTTCATAATATGTATATTCAGTACATTTTTCTTAACCATTAACCTTTGAGGACGAGTTGGTTAATGTATCGTCCTCAAGGGATAAACCATCGTCCTCAAGGAGTCGTTCTTGAGGTTTAAGAAATGACTCGGTGAAAGATACGGCAAGACCTCAGCCACCTCAACACAGTAGAACCGAAGAGACATTAAGTATTTTATCTTTCGTGGAGGTGGTGGATATTACTCTCTCTCTCTCTCTCTCTCTCTCTCTCTCTCTCTCTCTCTCTCTCTCTCTCTCTCTCTCTCTCTCTCTCTCATTAATTACACGTCTCGATCACACCTATACTCTGAGGTCACCTGTCGGCTGTATCACGTGACGCAACAATGACGATCACTCAAAGGGGGTCTCATAAGCTACAACCACCATCACCACCATCACCACCCACCACCACCTTCACCCCCACCATCACCACCATCACCACCCACCACCACCTTCACCACCACCATCACCCCCCCCCCTACCATCACCCACCCCCTCCCACCAACACCATCCACCACCACCAACAACCTCCACCATCTTCCCTTCACCCCCACCACCACCACCACCACCTGCCCAAGATGGTCACCAAGCTTGATATATTGAAGATCTTTGAGCTGCCATAAATATCAATTGCAGACACTCGCGGCAGCCATGGGAAGGGGGGGTGGAGGCTCTTCTATTGGTGTAGCGGCCCCTTACTACCTGCTGACTGATTGGCTGACTGACTGATTGGCTGACTGACTGAGAAATATATAGCAGGGACGGGCCATAAACCTTTGGCTATAAACTGCGGCTTGGCTCCAAAAATAATCTCAGTATCAGTCAATCGGAACAGACTACCATAGAGTTACTGACGCAGCAAATACGTTTTCTAAAGATATGTCAACCAATTTCTTAGACTAGCCAATCAAAATACTGACATATTTATCTTCGCCATCAAGACAATCCCTGAACAGAGTCAACCTCCCACTCCCTCAACACAGTCGACCTTCCAATATCTAAACACAATGATAATGGTGGGTGGCAGTGTTGTTGACTAGTAAATTGACAGGAGGGATGGCCAAGAGGAGGAAGAAGTGGAGGAGGAGGAAGAGGAGGTGGAGGAAGAGGAGGTGGAGGAAGAAGAGGTGAAGCAAGTAATGGTGGGAGGGAGAGAAAGGTGATGGTAGCAATGGATCTTTCTTTCTTTCTCAATTTTCTTACACAAATCTTTACACTTTTATTTATTTTTTCCAGTATTTACTAATTATCATATTTATTCCCATTATCTTCTATTCATTCTTTCATCTTTCTTATTTTTTCCCCCTTCTTTCACCTGTCATGTGATTTCACTCTATACTAACAATTTACATTATAATTATTCATAAGATTACCGGAACTACTAGGTGCTGTCTGTCAAACTTGTTTACACACGAGACAACTAAGTAAATATAACATTTCTGTATAATCACTTTGTAAGCATAAAGTCCGGAGAATTATTGTGAACATGTCGGGGGGGGGGGGGGGAGACACTAGCTTCTGAATGATGGTGAAAAAACCCTTGGGTGAACTAGCATCCTATCGGGGAAAGGGGGGGGGGGGGAGAGGACAGTAACTCACTAGCTTCTAAATGATGGTGAAAAAACCCTTGGGTGAACTAGCATCCTATCGGGGGAGGGGGGAAGGAGTAACCCACTAGCTTCTGAATGATGGTGGGACTTCAGGGGAAACTTCAGTAAATAGTGGAGGTCGTACCAAGAGAGAGGGAACAAGACGAGCGTCGGAGATGGACTCGTAACTCGGTCTCTTAAGAAACCTTACGTTACTTTCATCAGGAAATTATTTTTCTTCTTTTGGGGAATGTTGAAGCCAGTCATTCCTCTGTTGGGCGTGTGGGTGGGGAAAGAGGAGGTCTGAGAGGGGATGTTGAGAGAGAGGGAAAGTGAGAGGGATTGATGAGAGGAGTGGGAGGGACTGATGAGTGAGGGGGGTGTGTAGTGAAGGGTGTGTAGTGAGGGTGTATAGTGAGGGGTGAGGGGTGTGTAGTGAGGGGTGTGTAGTGAGGGGTGTGTGATGAGGGGTGTGTGGTGAGGGGTGTGTAGTGAGGGGTGTGTAGTGAGGGGTGTGTGATGAGGGGTGTGTAGTGAGGGTTGTGTAGTGAGGGATGTGTAGTGTGGGTGTGTAGTGAAGGGTGTGTAGTGAGGGGTGTGTAGTGAGGGGTGTGTGGTGAGGGATGTGTAGTGTGGGTGTGTAGTGAGGGGTGTGTAGTGAGGGGTGTGTAGTGAGGGGTGTGTGATGAGGGGTGTGTGGTGAGGGGTGTGTAGTGAGGGGTGTGTAGTGAGGGGTGTGTGATGAGGGGTGTGTAGTGAGGGTTGTGTAGTGAGGGGTGTGTAGTGAGGGTGTGTAGTAAACAAACCATCATATCCACACTCCTACACACTGACTCCACTCTTGCGTTTAACCCGCGCGTGCATTCAATGAATCACAGCGTGCGTGAGTGAGTTTGTGTGTGAGTGTGTGTGTGTGAGAGAGAGTGTGTGTGTGCGCGTGCGTGTGCGTGCGGCCATAACTGATAGATTAAGAGAGGCGTGCGAGCGGGCGAACGGCAGCAGACGACAACTAATTTGCTACACATCCCACGGAGGATTTTTACCTTTACCAAAGCAGAATCCGGCCGTGTATCCACCTCAGGTAACCACAAGTCCACACGGCAGAACAACAACAATGTTACCAAGAAGAAAACATCACGGAAGATGTGAAAGATGCGCTGACGTCACCCGCCCGGAGTACACACACGCCAACTGTGCTTTTGGACGATCAATTCTGACGACCTGCCCGAGGCTCTGAGAATGACTCTCCCTCTTCAGTTAGACTAGAAATACCTCATTAGGGTTTAAGATGATAGATTACTGGCCTGGAATCGAGTGCAAGAGGGGCTTTAATTAGTGAAATAAGACTCGCCTGCATCTGGAACACAGCTCGGGCGCCGACCACTCAGAGCGTGTGGATCGAAGCAAGAGGTTATGTGTGTAGAGAGTTGCTTGGCAACAGTGACGCTAAGGGGGTTATTCTCGCTGGATTTACACGTCTATACGGTCAACCAAACACGAAACATGGCATCCAACACACGTAAGTACCTCTCCAGCACCCAGCCAACCCATAGGTGGCATCCCCTTACCCGCGGGTCATGGTGAAACGGTCGGATTTTAAAGGTGAAACAGCCACCTCTTCCTCCTCCTCGGCGCGCGGGCCAGCCTGGAAATCGGTCGGAGGAGGCGGCGGTGTGTTTACCCTGTATTGTTCTGCGGGTTTTTAGACAGTGATTGTTTACTGTTATAGTGACCTGGACTGTTATTGAGCAGTTGTGTTGACTGTTCGACAGGATGAAAGGCTCTCGGGTTAATATACGCGTGTGTGACTGTGTGGGAGTGTGTATTGTGTGTGTACGTGTGTGTGTGTACGTGTGTATGTGTGTGTGTGTGTGTGTGTGTGTTTATTTCACCTAATGATTAACCACCCTAACCTAACCTAACTAAACACTAGACAGACACAGTAAGTCAAGTCTTCAGAAGTTATCCAGATTTAATGAAATGTGTGACCCAGCTGTAGACAGGTAAAAGGTAATTCATAATTGGCTCTTGGTACAGTCTAATATTATCAAACTTTTCATTATAACGTTGATGACTCTTAATATAATTCTTTTAGATACGGGTTAGGTTAGGTTAGGTTTGGTTAGACAAGTAAAGTATGAGTCCACGAGGCCCGTACAATAGTAAAAAAGAATGAACAAAATATCTGTTAATTTTCTTATGAGTTTTATTAATGCACAAACTCACTAAATAATAAATAAATAGATATAAAATTAATTGAAATCTGAAATAAGTCGACCAACCTAATCAATACTACGTCATTCAAAAAAAAAAAATATCGTAATTATCTTTACCGTGAAACATTAACAAAAATTATTATCATACCAAATTCTCACTTAACCTAACCTGACCTAACCTGACCTACCTGGCACGTTAAGGCAACATAGATAAGATATTCTCACTCGACATCCTTATCTTATCTGTCAAAATATGACCCCATAAATATTTTCTTCAACTCGTTTACGCAAATTAAGTTCAGAATAAATTTTTACGAAGAATCAGGTGAATAGACTCGTGAGGCAAATACAGATTCCTTAGGAGTGTATGACGGACCATGGACGGGTGTATGATGGACTATGGACGGGTGTATGATGGACCATGGACGGGTGTATGATGGACCATGGACGGGTGAATGATGGACCATGGACGGGTGTATGATGGACCATGGACGGGTGTATGATGGACTATGGACGGGTGTATGATGGACTATGGACGGGTGTATGATGGACCATGGACGGGTGTATGACGGACCATGGACGGGTGTATGATGGACCATGGACGGGTGTATGATGGACCATGGACGGGTGTATGATGGACCATGGACGGGTGTATGATGGACTATGGACGGGTGTATGATGGACTATGGACGGGTGTATGATGGACCATGGACGGGTGTATGACGGACCATGGACGGGTGTATGATGGACCATGGACGGGTGTATGATGGACCATGGACGGGTGTATGACGGACCATGGACGGGTGTATGATGGACTATGGACGGGTGTATGATGGACCATGGACGGGTGTATGACGGACCATGGACGGGTGTATGATGGACTATGGACGGGTGTATGATGGACCATGGACGGGTGTATGATGGACCATGGACGGGTGTATGATGGACTATGGACGGGTGTATGATGGACTATGGACGGGTGTATGATGGACCATGGACGGGTGTATGATGGACCATGGACGGGTGTATGATGGACCATGGACGGGTGTATGACGGACCATGGACGGGTGTATGATGGACCATGGACGAGTGTATGATGGACCATGGACGGGTGTATGATGGACCATGGACGGGTGTATGATGGACCATGGACGGGTGTATGACGGACCATGGACGGGTGTATGATGGACCATGGACGGGTGTATGATGGACCATGGACGGGTGTATGACGGACCCTGGACGGGTGTATGATGGACTATGGACGGGTGTATGACGGACCATGGACGGGTGTATGATGGACTATGGACGGGTGTATGATGGACCATGGACGGGTGTATGATGGACCATGGACGAGTGTATGATGGACCATGGACGGGTGTATGATGGACCATGGACGGGTGTATGATGGACCATGGACGGGTGTATGATGGACCATGGACGGGTGTATGATGGACCATGGACGGGTGTATGATGGACCATGGACGGGTGTATGATGGACCATGGACGGGTGTATGAAGAACTATAGAAGGGTGTATGATGGACTATGGACGGGACATCAGGCTCTGGTCGCCTCTCACGTTCACTTCGATAACATAGATAACCGGATCTTTTAATTAACTGTCTCACACCTGAGAGGATGTCACACCTGAGATGATGTCACAAAGTTCGAGGCGACTGTTAACTGTCCACCCATTCATCGACCTTCCACGCACTTAACGACCTGATGTCACTTATCATTTAAAACAAGTTAAGCCATTGCAAAAAAATTCATTGGGGTCAATTCTATTTCGTTCATCGTCTTAAACTTTCGGATAATTTACTTATTTTTAGGGATTATTTTTTTATATAATTGGATCACATGACGAATACCCCAATCAGCTTATTCACCTGAAGATTAACCAACCAAACCTAACCTAACCTAACCAAACCAAACCTAACCAAACCTAACCTAACCTAACCTAACCAAACCAAACCTAACCAAACCTAACCTAACCAAACCAAACCCAACCTAACCTAACCAAACCAAACTTCATCCCACCAAATAGTTTCAAAGCATTTAATTAATCTTTAGGTGAAAATAAGGTAAGGTGGCGATTCTTCTGGTGATCCTTCAAGAAAAATAAAAAAAATATATATTAAATGAATAAAAGTGAATAATTAGAATGTATATAAATACCTACAAGGGTGTGAATAAATGAATGACATGTTGCAGGTGACTCGAAGCCCAGGTGATAGAGATCTTTAATTACAGGCAGGTAAGATGGAGGGATACATCTACCTATATCATTATTGTAATTTGTGAGTGAATCTTTTTTTAGACTTCCAGTTAAGTTTTGATATATTGAACTAAATGAAGGTGGGTTGGGTTGGGTTCGGTTGGGTTTAGTTGGGTTCGGTTGGGTTCAGTTGGGTTCGGTTGGGTTCAGTTGGGTTCGGTTGGGTTTAGTTGGGTTCGGTTGGGTTCAGTTGGGTTCGGTTGGGTTTAGTTGGGTTTGGTTGGGTTTAGTTGGGTTTGGTTGGGTTTCAATTAGTTTGGTTGGGTTTTTGCTTAGGTTAGGTTAGGTTTATACAGAAAATCGAACTCACATTGAAATATAAAATCGATTTTTTTTTAATTTCTATATACATAATTTCCAAAGTTAAAATCCAAGCAAAAAATATAACTACGACTAATATTTTTTTTGCCATAAACACTGTAGAAATATAATGAAAGAAAGAAAAAAAAGGATTTACAAGAATGGAAAAATAAAAAAAGGAAAAAAGCGATAAAGAGGGATAAAGAGGGGGAGAAAGTGAAGAGAGAGAGAGAAAGAAAGAATAATTAATCTTTCCAACATATTTCTTTCTCTCATTTCATAATTATTCTTTTCTCCTTTAAATTTAAAAACAAACAGACAAAGAGGATGTTTGTTGTCCCTTATTTCTATTGTGGGGAATAACAACAACAACAACAACAACAACAACAACAACAAAAATAATAATAAAAATAATAATAATAATAATAATAATAATAATAATAATAATAATAATAATAATAATTGAAAAAATAATAAAAATAACAATAATAATATAACAATTTATTAATACAATTATTCAACAAATAGTAATGGAGCAGTAGTAGTAGAATAAATAATAGTAGTAGTAGTAGTAGTAGTAGTCAAAGTAATAATAATAATAGTAGTAGCAGTAGTAGAAGTAATGATAATAGTAGTAGTAGTAGCAGTAGTATAAGTAGTAGTAGCAGTAGAAGTAATAGTAGTAGTAGTAGTATCTAGATAATACTTCACTCTCCTTCACCACAGAACACCAAGCTATCGTGTTTACTAAAGAAAGACACAAGTTTTATTCCCAGGAGAATCATCGACCTTCCCTCCACCAATATACCTCCCGTGTCATGTGTGATTCAATATCCCCTTTACCACTTTCAACTTTATTCCCAAGAGACTCTACGACCTTCCTTCAGTGGCTTGGTGTGACTCGGTATCTCTTTAATGGTATAAATATCCTCTCTCTTCTTCTTCTTCCTCCTCCTCTGTTTCCTTTTCGTTCTTAGTGCTTCCTACTCTTTGATTGCATTATGTTATTTTCGTTCTTTCTATGTCTATTTCGTTAGTGATTTGTTGATTAGAGAAGTATAGGATTGTGTGATAGTGTTTTGTGATGAGGGTGTATTCTCTCTCTCTCTCTCTCACACACACTAGAGGCATAGACAACCCCATAAAAATAAATTAGTCTCCCTTAAACGAACAAATTAAAGAAAATGTGAAACTAAACCAACATAAACGAAGGGATATATAAATTTCCTTCCAGATATTAAACGATTTATATTAATATTCAGCTTATATAAATTACTTAAATTATTATTGGTAAATGGATATTAGTTAATTGCCTCGTTAAAACCCATAGTTATTTTTTAATCTACATTTTTCTAGAACCTAACGTAATCTAACCTGATCTTGTATACTCATTTACTGGTGTAATTATTCCGTAAAATGTGACATATTATTTAGGCTCGTAACCCGACATTGGCATATGATTTAGGCTCGTAACCCGACATTGGCATATGATTTAGGCTCGTTTGGCGGTGTTTACGGAATTATAGCCGGGAATTATATAGACGGTAAATAAAGAAAATACACATTCTTTGGTTACATGTGTGACGTAGGGGCGAGTCCTAGGGGGAGGGGGTGGAGGACGAAGAGAAAACGTAGATAAACTTGTCCAAGACCTGAGACTTTTTCACTTTTTTTTTTTACTTTTCTTTTATCCTCTTCACGACTGATAGACTCGTTAGCCGTTTGGGAGGTCGGTCACGTCTCTGTTATGCAGTGTTGGCAAGTACTGGGCATGCACCGGCTCCTGAATGTATCTGAACCTGCTCGTGTTGGTCAAGTCTGGTCTTGAAAGAGTTCACACTCGGTGCCGTCACAACACTCTCTGGCAGATTGTTTCAAAAGTTCACAACTCTCACTCCGAAAAAGTGACCCCTCTCAGTTTTCTGGACTTGTGGCTTCTTCAACCTTGAACTGTGACCCCTTGTGGGGCGAGCGTCCGCCGGCTCCAGGTATGGACACTCGACTGAGTAGTGCCCCTTTGAGATGCTTATACACCTCAGTTAGGTCGCCCCTTGCCCGTCTGTAGTATAAGCTAGGCAATTTCAGGCGCTCTAATCTCTCAGGGTAGTTGAGGTGCCGAAGTACTGGCACCAGTCTGGTGGCCCTCCTTTGAACATTTTCAATACCAGATGGGGTGACAGTACTCCAGATGGGGAAGCACCTCACTCCTGAAGATCGTTACGAGGGATGGACCGTCTAGATATCTGAACGACCTACTTATAAGACCCAATAATTTATTTGCCTAATTTACCTTCTTCTCGCAATGGCCCGAGAACTTCAGCTCATTGTCAACATATACACCTAGGTCCTTTTCACATTCAGTCTCAATTAATGCAGTTTCTTCGTCCCGTTGGGACATATGATACGCCTCCTTACCGTTGGTACGTCCCAGGTGCATCCTCTTACACTTCGTGACATTGAATCTTAGCAGCCACTTCTTCGACCATTCTTGGAGCTCACAGAGATCCTTCTGCAGCTCTTCCACACACACACACACACACACACACACTCCAGCTCGGTAAACAACACACTGACATCTGACGGTCTAACTCGACATTCTTAAATCTTTGTGATAAATTTTTGTCTTCTAAAAATTGTGAAATTATAGATTATCATGGCCAATCTTAATTCTTTTTTAAATCAGAGAAAAGATTAATGACAGACGTTTTTTATTTATTATTATATATAAAGTTTATGAATTTCTTCTTGATGACGTCACTCTCACACACACATGAGACTACTGGAACCATAGTTGGCCAGGGTGGTGATGGTGGCCAGGGTGGTGATGGTGGCCAGGGTGGTGATGGTGGCCAGGGTGGTGATGGTGGCCAGGGTGGTGATGGTGGCCAGGGTGGTGATGGTGGCCAGGGTGGTGATGGTGGCCAGGGTGGTGATGGTGACCAGGGTGGTGATGGTGGCCAGGGTGGTGATGGTGGCCAGGGTGGTGATGGTGGCCAGGGTGGTGATGGTGGCCAGGGTGGTGATGGTGGCCAGGGTAGTGATGGTGGCCAGGGTGGTGATGGTGGCCAGGGTGGTGATGGTGGCCAGGGTGGTGATGGTGGCCAGGGTGGTGATGGTGGCCAGGGTGGTGATGGTGGCCAGGGTAGTGATGGTGGCCAGGGTGGTGATGGTGGCCAGGGTAGTGATGGTGGCCAGGGTGGTGATGGTGGCCAGGGTGGTGATGGTGGCCAGGGTGGTGATGGTGGCCAGGGTGGTGATGGTGGCCAGGGTAGTGATGGTGGCCAGGGTGGTGATGGTGGCCAGGGTAGTGATGGTGGCCAGGGTGGTGATGGTGGCCAGGGTGGTGATGGTGGCCAGGGTGGTGATGGTGGCCAGGGTGGTGATGGTGGCCAGGGTGGTGATGGTGGCCAGGGTGGTGATGGTGGCCAGGGTGGTGATGGTGGCCAGGGTAGTGATGGTGGCCAGGGTGGTGATGGTGGCCAGGGTGGTGATGGTGGCCAGGGTGGTGATGGTGGCCAGGGTGGTGATGGTGGCCAGGGTAGTGATGGTGGCCAGGGTGGTGATGGTGGCCAGGGTGGTGATGGTGGCCAGGGTGGTGATGGTGGCCAATAGTGAGGGTTAAATCAACATTACCATTAGGCAGAAGTTTATAAGTCAGTAACCTAACCTAACCTAACCCGTGAAGAAATTAAGAGAATTTGTTAAAAGTAAGCAAAATAGAGACGAGGCCGTGTGGAATCTTCACTACAATTATCGAATCATTAATATTGAGAAGTCTTGGACCACAATGGCATAATAATAATAATAAATAATAATAATAATAATACTTAACGGTTTATTGAAAAAGTTCAGCAGCTGGAAGGCTGGAAATATACATTGGACAAAAATGACTTATTACATACAAAGACATGGGGTGGGTGGGTCGTTTAACATGGGGTGGGTGGGTCGTTTAACATGGGTGTGGGTGGGTCGTTTAACATGGGTGTGGGTGGGTCGTTTAACATGGGGTGGGTGGGTCGTTTAACATGGGTGTGGGTGGGTCGTTTAACATGGGTGTGGGTGGGTCGTTTAACATGGGGTGGGTGGGTCGTTTAACATGGGGTGGGTGGGTCGTTTAACATGGGGTGGGTGGGTCGTTTAACATGGGTGTGGGTGGGTCGTTTAACATGGGGTGGGTGGGTCGTTTAACATGGGGTGAGTGGGTCATTTAACATGGGGAGGGTGGGTGGGTCGTTTAACATGGGTGTGGGTGGGTCGTTTAACATGGGGTGGGTGGGTCGTTTAACATGGGGTGGGTGGGTCGTTTAACATGGGGTGGGTGGGTCGTTTAACATGGGTGTGGGTGGGTCGTTTAACATGGGGTGGGTGGGTCGTTTAACATGGGGTGGGTGGGTCGTTTAACATGGGTGTGGGTGGGTCGTTTAACATGGGGGTGGGTGGGTCGTTTAACATGGGGTGGGTGGGTCGTTTAACATGGGGTGGGTGGGTCGTTTAACATGGGGTGGGTGGGTCGTTTAACATGGGGATGGGTGGGTCGTTTAACATGGGTGTGGGGTCGTTTAACATGGGGTGGGTGGGTCGTTTAACATGGGGTGGGTGGGTCGTTTAATATGGGGTGGGTGGGTCGTTTAACATGGGGTGGGTGGGCCGTTTAACAAAAGCTTTCATTAATAAAAGGAGAAGGAACATGAGTTGAACATACAAATTATTATAGTTTACAGCTGATGGCCTGGGCTGGTCTATGGCCATACTGTGTGAGGTCACGTAGGCAGAATTGTAACTAAGGAAATTTACGTTATGTTGCTTCTGCACTTAATTTTATCCCCAGGTATAGAACATTAAATGACGATAATTATAAACATGACAGTTGTAACTTATTTCTGCCAGTGTTTACTTTTACACTTCTCCATTACGTAATACATTTTCCTTATTTGTTTTTACCGTTAAATATGTATATAAACATGTCCATATTTATTGTAAGAATCCTCAGTCTATACCAGTCACAGTCGAGGTGTCTGACGAAAACATATCAAGAACTCATTCAACATTCACACACACACACACACACACACACAGGTCAAGGATGCTGTGGTTAATATCCTGTTGGTGACTGGTTAAGGATGTTGAATAATAGTGGGATGGTGTGCTCTCTCTCTCTCTCTCTCTCTCTCTCTCTCTCTCTCTCTCTCTTCTTCCTCCTCTTCCTCTTCTTCCTCCTCCTCTTCCTCTTCTTCTTCCTCCTCTTCCTCTTCTTCCTCCTCCTCTTCCTCTTCTTCTTCCTCCTCTTCCTCTTCTTCCTCCTCCTCTTCCTCTTCTTCCTCCTCCTCTTCCTCTTCTTCCTCTTCTTCTTCCTCCTCCTGTTCTTCTTCCTCTTCTCTTCCTCCTTTTCCTTTTCTCTTCCTTCTCTTCCGTTCCTTTCTCTTCTTCTCTCTCTTCTTCCTCTTCGCTGCTCCTTTCATTCTGTTTCTCTCCCCATCTCATTCTTCACCTACTTTTTCCTCCTTCCTATCCTTCTTCTCCCCTCTATCCACATTCTCTTCCATTTATTCTATCCGTCTCATTTATTTTCAACATATAATTATTTTTCTTTTCGACTCTGTTACGTCACCATGATAATTAATTATACTCTAATGACAAATTAATTATAATCCAAACGACAATTATATACCGTCACATCTCTCCTATTATAATTAATTTTGTTTAACATGTGATTAATTAAATCTCATTCTCAAATTAACTAGACAATGAGTTATTTCAAATTGTTTCGTCTATAACGTGAAGAAAATTATGGTATTTTATTTTTCTTATTTTTATGTGGATTAAAAGTTAGGTTAGGTTAGGTTAGGTTAGGTTAGGTTAGGTTAGGTTAGTTAATCTAAAGGAAAAATGAACCAGGAGGGGCTAATCTTCAGATGATCTAAAAACAGAACATTAATTCTCCTTGTAAATATCACAGGTGTTTTAATGTCTCGGTTTAACGTCTCGGTTTAACGTCTCGGTTTAATGTCTCTGTATATGGTCTTGGTATAATATCTCGGTTTAATGTCTTAGGTTTAATGTCTCGGTATAATATGTTGGTTTTAACGTCTCGAATTAATGTGTTGGTTTAATTTCTCGGTTTAATGTCTTGGTTTAACGTCTTGGTTTTATTTCCAGCTAGTCGAGCAAACAGTCAGAAACCAACAGCCTCTAGTAAGCAAATCCTGCCTTGGGTAATGTTGGTAAACCTTAATTAATATTATTTGTTTGTTTAAGTCCTCTCTCTCTCTCTCTCTCTCTCTCTCTCTCTCTCTCTCTCTCTCTCTCGTGACTACAATATGAAAACTTTTGTGTTAAGCTTTTGTGTCTCAGCTGTTGTTTATACTTTTGTGTCAAGCGTTGCGTAAACTTTAGTGTCTTACGTTTTGTGTAAAGTTTTGTCTTAGACGTTATGTAAACTTTTATTTGCTAGCCGTTGTGTAAACTCTTGCATTTTAGCTGTTGTGTAAACCCGCGTATAGTTGCTGTTGTGTAAACCCGTGTATAGTTGCTGTTGTGTAAACCCGTGTATAGTTGCTTTTGTGTAAACTTGTGTCTTGTTATATACAGTAATACTTGTGATGAGTGTATTATATAAAAGTAAATTTGTCTCTGAGTATTATGTAGAAATATTTAATGTAAATGTTATTATTATTATCATTATCATTGTTAGTGTTATTATTATCATTATTATTGTTATCATTATCATTATCATTATCATTATTATTATTATTATTATTATTATTAGGTCATGTTTGGTTACACTTACCATTATCATAAGTCTCTGATGCATTATTGTATTGTTGTGTTTATATATTAACTCTATGGCGATATCTCCCATGTGTGTGTGTGTGTGTGTGTGTGTGTGTGTGTGTGTGTGTGTGTGTTATTAACCCCACTGATAAGACCCCCTGATATAACTGATGTCAACCCCCCTAATACGAACTACTAGGTATAACCCCCTGATATAACTGATGTCAACCCCCCTAATACGAACTACTAGGTATAACCCCCTGATATAACTGATGTCAACCCCCCCTAATACGAACTACTAGGTATAACCCCCTGATATAACTGATGTCAACCCCACTAATACGAACTACTAGGTATAACCCCCTGATATAACCACTTAAGATTCTCTATTTAATTATACCCGAAGTCTGTGTTAATATATTATTGTATTTTAATAACATCTCCATAAGTGGTATAATACTCTCAGTAAAAGTCTAATAAAAATACATTAGAATCGCAGCCAGAGATACTCAAGCATAGTACCGAGAGATAATATTATACTTGGGAATTTTTGTAATTATCGAGAAATGATAAATATTGATTTTATTTCCTTTTAACGAGACTTTAAATCGGTGTTGTAGGTTGTAAAACATTATGAAAACGTGAAGGAATGTCGGGTTTTTAATAAGAGGAGCTGTGTGTGTTATTGTGAGGGTTATAATGTTAAGTTGTAGAGTGTGTGTGTGTGTGTGTGTGTGTGTGTGTGAGTGAGTGAGAGTGTGTGTGTGTGTGTGTGAGGGAGTGTGTGTCAAATATGTGTCTGTGTGTAAATAAATCCTTCTCTAATACCTAACCCAGGGGAAAAAAACAACCCACAATTAATTTAAGATTCCCTGAAGAGATATTACCCATAATTATTTCACGTAAAAGATTTGGACTGGATATTACTGTTGCCTGAATATTAGTGTTGTATATTTTTTTACGATTCATTTTGGTTTTAAGGTAAGATTATTCATTTGTTGATGTTCTGTATGTATGTATGTATGTATGCATGTATGTATGTATGTATGTATGTATGTGTGGGTACTAATTTTTCCCCATATTCTTTACTTTCAGCATCTCGTACTGACACACATAGACAGTCATATAAGCGTAAGGAAACTCCTGATTTTACTTTCTCCTTTTTACAGAAATTAGTTTTGTTGATGTGTGTAACATTCTACTGTACGGGTGTTGTGCTAAATATTGCATCGTTTTTTTGCGTCCATGTTAAAAATGATCCTTTGTTCTGTCATGACCTAAGTTGAGTTTCTTATGCTATACGTTATATAAATACATTATTATATTAAACAATGTGTTGCAACTACCATAAATACATGCTATAAGGAGACTCGTCTTTGATGTTGATTGAATAGTGATTTATGGGTGATTTTTTTTTGGGGGGGGGGGGGGAAGTTTTTGCGTTGTGTTTTGTTTTATAATAATTAAGCCAAAACAGTTGTATGGTCTTAAGGAGTGAAGTACTTAGCTGTGATAATGTTTGTTACGTGCTGTAATGTTTATAATATATATTTTATTTCTCATTTTAAAAGTTTTTAACATTTTCCTTGTTTAATTTACTTAATTATGAAATAATTTGCTTGCAACTAAGAAATATAAGTACATGTTTTGTTAATGTTTGATTCTTTTGTTGGAGTTGGTTTAATCTTTATTGTTTATGTTCGTTGTTTATGTTAAAATGACATGTAAATGTTTTTATATTTCTCAAAAAATGATGTTGTATTTTAATTATTAAATCGATTTTTTACAATTTCTGCTGTAACTTTACCTAATATATATAGTTATCAGTAAGAGCATATTGTATTCATGCTTCATATATTATATAAAAATGTTACCTTGTGATGTATAAATACTTGATATATCAGGTCAAGGATATTATTTTTCTAAGCCTTTGAGGCTGCTAGGGTGCGGTGGCCGAGTGGAAACAGCACTCACACCCTCGTGTTATTTGTTGTCTAACTTTACAGTTAGGAAAGTAAAATCGAAGGAGTGCAGTGCCGCCCACACTGGCTCCCTGTGCACCGAAAAAGACTTCTTCCACAGGTGCTGTATCCACCCTGCCACTCACGGGCCCACGGGACTCACTTCCACTTTTAGGAGACGATGGTTTAACCTCCTCTTGTTTAAGAGTAGCAAGTCAACAATATTCCTCAGAAGGTTAAACCAACGACCTCAAAGTGTTTACTCTGGACTGTTATTTTGAAGCTTTGATACACAGTATATATATATATATATATATATATATATATATATATATATATATATATATATATATAATATATATGCAAGTAAATCACTGTAGGTGCGCGTGATCTACTGTAGGTATATGCTGATAACCACAAGGAAAGAAGAAAACACGAAGTTCCCAAGCGCTTTCGTGTAATTCACATCTTCAGGGGTGAGTACAGACTAGTCTGTACTCACCCCTGAAGATGTGAATTACACGAAAGCGCTTGGGAACTTCGTGTTTTCTTCTTTCCTTGTGGTTATCAGCATATATATATATATATATATATATATATATATATATATATATATATATATATATATATATATATATATATATATATATATATACAATTATTATATTTATGATAATTGTGAAATACCAAATATTATTTGGTTCTTACACTTGTGTACAGTAGAACACCTGGTCAAGTGACTTCATACACAGGCTGGCTCTCTCTCTTTATATCCCTATGTCTCGCCATCTCTCTCTCTCTCGTTATCAGTCTTTATCTCTATCTCTCACCATCCTCATCATCTGCCTCTCTCTACACCACTATTCCTTCACCTCCCTCCATATATAATCATTCAAGAAGATACTAACCCAACGTAATGTGTTGTTCCCTTTCAGCCACACGTACTGACACGCTGAGACAATCCCGCCGGCGTAAGACAACCAAACTTCTTTACTCCTCTCAGATGTTATGATAATGTTCCCTGGTCCACCTCTACGCTGTTCAGGGTCATCGAAAAAGACCACACCACAGTTTAATACGACTAACGATTAATTTTTTTGGGGGGTGTTCTTTTAACGATGACTCGATAATGTTTTGGTTGAATTTGGTTGTATTCTTGTTGTTGTTTTAGTGTTGTTTTGCTTGTTATGTGATGGATTACAAGTGTTGTGTAATTAAGAGTGATTAATTACAGGTGTTGTGTAATTAAGTGGCTAACTAATTAAAGGTGTTTTGTAATTAAGAGTTATTAATTCCAGGTGTTATATGATTAAATCTGACTAATTACAGGTGTTATAAAATTAAGTCTGACTAATTACAGGTGTTTTGTGACTAAATTGCTAATTAATTACAGGTGTTATGTAATTAATAGTGATATATTACAGGTGTTTTGTAATTAAGTGACTAACTCATTAAAAGTATTTTGTAATTAAGAGTCAATAATTACAGGTGTTATATAATTAAGCCCGACTAATTAAAGGGGTTTTGTAATTAACAAACTAATTAAATCCTAGTCTCGTTGTATAATTAAGTCTAAGAAATAACAAGCGTTGTTACCTTATTAAGTCAAATTACTCTTGATTATAGGTAAATTGCGTATTAATTACACAAGTTGAAAATTAACTGAAGGGAGTCAGATTAATTTTGATATGTAGGGAAAGGAAGAGCAATTACATGTGGTGCAAATTATTTAAATAATGTCTGATTAATGTTTATATATGTATGGGTCCAGAACACCTTAATTATAGGGTGTTATGTAATTAAAGTGTAATTACTGTGGACTATGTAGTTATGATAGGGATTAAGCGTAGGTGTTTCTATAGTGATATCTTAAATTGGTCTTGTAATAGTGTAAACCCCTTGAGTACGTTAACTTAACCCCTTGAGTACGTTAACTTAACCCCTTGAGTACGTTAACTTAACCCCTTGAGTACGATGTCTTAACCCCTTGAGTATGATGTCTTAACCCCTTGAGTATGATGTCTTAACCTCTTGAGTATGATGTCTTAACCCCTTGAGTATGATGTCTTAACCCCTTGAGTATGATGACTTAACCCCTTGAGTATGATGTCTTAACCCCTTGAGTACGTTAACTTAACCCCTTGAGTATGATGTCTTAACCCCTTGAGTATGATGTCTTAACCCCTTGAGTATGATGACTTAACCCCTTGAGTATGATGTCTTAACCCCTTGAGTATGATGTCTTAACCCCTTGAGTATGATGTCTTAACCCCTTGGGTATGATGTCTTAACCCCTTGAGTATGATGTCTTAACCCCTTGAGTACGTTAACTTAACCCCTTGAGTATGATGTCTTAACCCCTTGAGTACGATGTCTTAACCCCTTGAGTATGATGTTTTAACCCCTTGAGTATGATGTTTTAACCCCTTGAGTATGATGTCTTAACCCCTTGAGTATGATGACTTAACCCCTTGAGTATGATGTCTTAACCCCTTGAGTATGATGACTTAACCCCTTGAGTTTGATGACTTAACCCCTTGAGTATGATGTCTTAACCTCTTGAGTATGATGTCTTAACCCCTTGAGTATGATGTCTTAACCCCTTGAGTATGATGACTTAACCCCTTGAGTATGATGACTTAACCCCTTGAGTATGATGTCTTAACCTCTTGAGTATGATGTCTTAACCTCTTGAGTATGATGTCTTAACCCCTTGAGTATGATGTCTTAACCCCTTGAGTACGATAACTTAACCCCTTGAGTACGTTAACTTAACCCCTTGAGTACGATGTCTTAACCCCTTGAGTACGTTAACTTAACCCCTTGAGTACGATGACTAAACACCTTGAGTACGAAAAATTAACGCCTTGAATACGATGATCTAACTCATTTTAGTGAATTACTAGCCCCTTCAGTACAATAAATTAGCCTTTTAATATATCTAACCCCTTGAGTACATTCATTAAATCCAATGAGTACGGTGCCAACCTCCTATGTAATAATGAATTTGGTCTCATGAGTAAGATATCTTAAACTCTTGAGTACAATTTCTTAATCGTTTGAGTACAATGGATTACAACTCATTTCCTCGAGTACAATAACATTGAACTCAAGGAGTCAAGTCATCACTCTCAAGAGGTTAAGAGCTCGTACTCATGTGGATAAGACACAGTACTCAAGGGGTTTGATTTGTACTCTTGAAATATATTCATGAATTATTAGATCAAATAAATGTATAAAAAAAATTAATTTACACAGAAAAAAGCGGTATTTTTTCAATGATTCTGTTAATGAAGTAAAATTTTATGTAATTGAGTTTTTTCTAAATGACGATTTGTAAATTTATTTTATATATATTCAATTTATTGTATATATAAATTTACAATGTGTGTTATACTATAGCTGAGATGTTTTTATCATATATGAGTATAATAATCACCTTCATATATATATATAATACTGTTTTTTATATTGATTTGTTATGAAAATAGATAATCATTATAGTATCGTCTCTGTAACCAGTAACAAACAGGTATATTTCTCGACACTACCTGGACCTTGTGTGTTATAACCCGTATTGTTCACGTACAGTACCTGGGCCTTGTGTGTTATAACCCGTATTGTTCACTTACAGTACCTGAATATATTATCCGACACCGGTTTGTAATTGTTGTTATTATTATTATTATTTGTATTATTTTATTGTTATTTTTATTATTATTTTCATCCTCAATACTGTCATTAATAATACTACCACTATCATTATTAACATCATTATTGCTATTACAGTATCATCAATATTATTATTCACCTCACTTCATTTATAATTTCTATTAATGTTATTACTATTATTATTACTATTATTATTACTATTATCATCACCACTAAAGCTCTTCTAATGCCTTGCTTCCTTTGGTTTCAGCTCCTCGGACCGACGCTCAGAGGCAGTCACTCAACAGTAAGAGAAATACACTTTTTTTTTTCTTATTTATGGAGATTAATATTAGTTCTCTCGCTTTCCTCCCATTTCCCCGTCTCATCTCTCCCTCCCCTCTCCCCCATACCTTCTCCCTACTCTCTCTCTCCCTCTCTCTCCTCCCCTCTCCCCCATACCCTCTCCCTCTCTCTCCTCCCCTCTCCCCCATACCTTCTCCCTACTCTCTCTCTCCCTCTCTCTCCTCCCCTCTCCCCCATACCCTCTCCCTACTCTCTCTCCCTCTCTCTCCTCCCCTCTCCCCCATACCCTCTCCCTACTCTCCTCCCCTCTCCCCCATACCCTCTCCCTACTCTCCTCCCCTCTCCCCCATACCCTCTCCCTCTCTCTCCTCCCCTCTCCCCCATACCCTCTCCCTACTCTCCTCCCCTCTCCGTACTCTCTCCCTCTCTCTCCTCCCCTCTCCCCCATACCCTCTCCCTACTCTCTCCCTCTCTCTCCTCCCCTCTCCCCCATACCTTCTCCCTACTCTCTCTCCCTCTTTCTCCTCCCCTCTCCCTACTCTCTCTCCCTCTCTCTCCTCCCCTCTCCCCCATACCCTCTCCCTCTCTCTCCTCCCCTCTCCCCCATACCCTCTCCCTACTCTCTCTCCCTCTCTCTCCTCCCCTCTCCCCCATACCTTCTCCCTACTCTCTCTCTCCCTCTCTCTCCTCCCCTCTCCCCCATACCCTCTCCCTACTCTCTCCCTCTCTCTCCTCCCCTCTCCTCCATACCCTCTCCCTTCTCTCCCTCTCCTACACTCATTCAACCACCGAAAACAACGCAGCTCAATACAGTATCTTTGGGCCTCAGTGTTTTAATAAGGAAATAGATCTTCTTCCAACTATTCAGATATTCCTTTTTTTGTATTTGTCTTATTAGGGAAATTAACCCCTTGACATGGTTATAAAAGAAGGGTTATTTTTAAGGTAATTAGTTATATGTAAGTAAAGGTAACATTAAGAATAGAGTTATATTTGTAAGTCGATGTTCTCTTTGGTTTAATTTTAGCCCAAGTGAATCATATTTTTTCAGTATTTTTTTTTTATTGTATATAAAATGGTCATTTGTGATTCTTTTCTATTCCAGCAATTAGTTTTTTATTTCAGTGAGAATTTTTTGTGGTTATATGATTTTCTTTTTTTTTAATAATTGTTGTTTATTTTTGTTTTTTCCAGCCACTCGTTATGACCCAAACAGACGTTCATTCAACAGTAAGCAAATGTTTTATTTTTTTACATAATCAATGTTTATTTAAAGTTAATATACCAATATATTTAATGTTTTTTTGGTTGTGTTTACAGAGCATCCCAATGTTATATTCTGTTGATGTTAGTGAAGATGTTTGCCAATGTTTAGGATTGATGTAAATAGTAATGTCATCTTTAACTTTTGTCATATCAAGTAGTAATGTTTAGCATGATTTTAAATAATGATGTTTAATATAGGTGCACATAAAGATTATTTACATCTATGTTTATAAACTATTGAACATAATAATAAACAACATTTATACCATGATTAATGTTTAAAAGTGAAGTAAATAACGAATATATATGTGAATGTTTACACACCTTATTCAGCTAGTAATGTTTAAGTTACTCTCCCATCAAGCATGTTTTGTTTCAATGCTTATATGTTTTTATGTTTATTTGTGAATGATAGAATTTTCACCTCTGTATTACTTTAGTTTGTTAATGTTTATACATATTAAAGTCTTCAGTAATTTGACCCCAAGTATATTGTATTATTTTAACTAATTCTAATTTTATATATATTTATGTACAAAGTTTATTATTATTATTATTACATTAATTATTATTATTATTATTATTATTATTATTATTATTATTAAAGCTCGTTTCAATATTTTTGTCACTATAATGTCCTAACTTTGTTTAATTAATAATACTTAACATTTAATACCTTATCTAGTGTTAAAATTAGATCACCAATACCTAGCAGTACCTTACAGTATCTCAATATATTATCATGTTTATATAACACACACACACACATACACACACACACTAACTAATCGTACACACACACACACACTAACTAATCGTATAATGTAATAAGAAATTATTGTAAAGAATTTATAATTATAGAAGAAATGCCTAATTATTCCACTCATTTCTTGTTCTATCATTGGAATTTGTTCATGTGTTTGTAACATTGGTCTCAGCCTCGAATAATACCAGGATTTTGTACCATTTCACAGCTACGTCGCGAGCTGACCCCAACAGAAGATCTTTTAACAGTAAGACAAAATATTACTTTCCCAGGTTCTATTATTTTCACATTATTCAAATTTGATAAAATATTCCCATGTTAATAGTTGTATATTTTATTATATGTTGTTGTTGTATTTCTAGTTCTTTAATAGGAAGTTACTGTTGTTGTGGTAAGTTAGTAATTTGTGTTGTGTATATATAAAAAATAGATATTCGTGTTGTTGTTATAGAGTGATAAGTCATTATGTCTTACAGAGAAAATATAATAATAATGACTTAAATATTTATGGGTAAAGTGATATTTTTTTCATGCATTATTATTGAAAAGAAAAAAAATATAATATTGTAAGTTACGTCTCACAGTATATGTTATTGAAGAAAAAAATAATATGTTAGTTAATGCTGTTTTATTTTAAAGTGATTGTTATGTTTTACTGAGAAAAAAAAATCTATGTTACAGTGGTGCTTTGTTTCAGTGTTATATTGTTAGTGTCATGGTAATACTATTATTATCCAAGTTATATTGTAACTTTGTGTGTGTGTGTGTGTGTGTGTGTGTGTGTGTGTGTGTGTGTGTGTGTGTGTTTGTCATATATCTGTGGATTTGTGTGTCTTGTGCTTTACTTCTGAGTGCATGTAGGCGCTTCTCTCTATTTGGCTGTATGTCTGTCTGTCTGTCTGTCTTTATGTCTGTATTTAATATATTTGTGCATCTTTCATTATGCATTAAACGGATGACGTGAAGTTTAGACACCCCAGTTTATTACACAAAGATTAGCCACCTAATAATCTAGCCTAACCTAATTTAACTTAGCCTAACCAAATTTAACCTAGCCTAACCTAATCCTACCTAACCTAGCATAACGCTAACTTAATCTAACCTGTCCCATCTAACCTAACCTAATATAACTTAACATAGCCTAACCTAATTTAACCCAACCTACCCTAACCTAACCTACGATAACCTTGCTTAACCTAACCCAATCTAACCTATCCCAACGTTGCTAACCTAACCTAATCTACCCAAACCTAACCTAACTTAGCCTAATTCTCCAAATAGTATTTATTTGGGTAATCATCAGATAAAATAAGCTGGGGTGTCTAATCTTCACGTAGTCCTGTTAAAATAAACGAGTGTTGTATTATCATGGTAAATTCTCTTATAATTTTAACATTAACTCTATTTATATCTATCTTTGTCCACTTTCTTCAACAAATGTCTTATGTTAATCAAGTAGTTCTTTTTTACCAAATGTTATCGCTAATGTGCCTTTGATATTTGTTCGCTATTCGCTTTTTACATAATGGAATGAATGATAGTTGATGAAAGATATGGAATTTTTGGGGCTGTGGTTTTGTTTTGTTTTTTTAATTTGATGATTAGATTTATTTAATGTCTCGACCTAAATATTTTTATATAAATACTAAAAGTTTAGGTTAGGTTAGGTTAGGTTAGGTTAGGTTAGGTTAGGTTAAGTATGATCAAGGTACAGTAGGTTACGTTATATTACGTTTCGTTACGTTTCGTTATGTTACATTACGTTAGGTTAGGTTTAGATTAGGTTAGGTTAGATAAAGTTAGGTTATTTTGCTTAGGGATGAGTAAGGTTAGGTTGCGTTAATAGCACGATAGGGTTAGGTTAGGCTAGGTTACGTTAATGACACGATAGGGAGTGCGGTGGCCGAATGGATACACTCGCTTCCTGTACTAGGGGTCTGTGGTTCGATCACCGGACGCCCTCAGGCCACTCAGGGGTAAATGGCGACCTGAGTGCACAATAGGTTAGGTTAGGTTAGGGGGTTGGGAAGGGTTGGTTAGATTAAGATACTCTATATTATGGAGAGGTTAGGTCAGCCCAAGTTTGGATACCCCAGGTTAGATTAGGTTAAGTTAGGTTAGCTGTGGTTGTTAGTTCAGTTGCCAATTCATTAATATAATTTTCATCATTATTTAACCAAATATCAATGAATAGTTTATTATTATAACAATTCTACCTTTGGTTTGTTTAATATTCATCCTGACAGTGATACAGTCGAAAACAGATCCACCAATTACAGTCACCATTACATACAGCCTTACTCTACCAGGTGTTGTCAGGTAAAATTGCCAGCACGAGAGCCAGGGTGGGGGTCTGACACATGAACGACCAATGGTTGTATATGGAATCAAGAAGCAGGAAAGATATGGCTGCATCTCCTGGGCTATTGTTACCCCCGTAAAATATACCTATAACTGGGAACCGCTGCATTAACCTGAGTTAACCTAATCTAACCAAACGTAAGACACAAATCAGTTAATCCTTCAATATCATAACGTTAAGAAAAAAATAATAATAATCTTTCATAATTATGTAATAGTTAAAAATATTTTTCTTTTCCCTTGAGAAAAAAAAACGTCAAATTTTAACTCTTATATGAATTAATTATTCTCAGCCAGTGTGTGTGTGTGTGTGTGTGTGTGTGTGTGTGTGTGTGTGTGTGTGTGTGGTGTGTGTGTGTGTGTGTGTGTGTGTGTGGGTGTGTGTGTGTGTGTGTGTGTGTGTGTGTGTGTGTGTGTGTGTGTGTGTGTGTGTGTGTGTGTGTGTGGGTGTGTGTGTGTGTGTGTGTGTGTGTGTGTGTGTGTGTGCTATATAAATATCATGTCATGGCAGCAGCGAGTAATGTGTTTGTTTGTTTGCTTTTGTTTGTTATTCTAATTATATGTTGATATTCGTGTCTTTGTTCCAGTCACTCGTACAGACCCGAAAAGAAGGTCATTAAATAGTAAGGAAAAAAATATTTGCTTGTTTGTGTATTTGTTTGTTTGCTTATAATTGTCTTAGTGATTACTTTAGTGTTTGTTTGTTTGTTTAGAGGGAGTGACTTTTGGTGTGTTTGTTTTTTCTGTTAGTATTTGTACTGTTTGTTTTTGTTTTGTTTTGAGTGATTAATTTTTGTAGTTTGTTTGTTTGTGTGTTTGTTTGTTTGTTTGTTTGTTTGTTTGTTTGTTTGTTTGTTTGTTTGTTTGTTTGTTTGTTTGTTTGTTTGTTTGTTTGTTTGTTTGTGTGTTTGTTTTGTTTGTGTTTGTTGTTTGTTTGTGTGTTTGTTTGTTTGTTTGTGTGTTTGTTTGTTTGTTTTGAATGATTGATATTTGTTGTTTGCATTTGTTTGTTTTATTGGATAAATTACGATAATGACTTTTAGCTGTTTAGAAATTATCTTTATTGTTTAGACTAATTATTTGTTTTAAATATATCGTATTAATGTGTTTTTGTTATTTATGAAAAATTTATTTATCTTACATTTCATTAAATATTTTCCGCAGAAGTACTGAGGTGTTTTTTGTCATTTTTTTCAGTATGTTTTGTTAGACAATTAAAATTAATAAGAGTTTTTTGTTTTTATTATAGTGACTGTTTTTAAATGTGTTTTTCTGAGCTTGTTAAATAAAGTAATAAATTATCCCTATATCAAGAAAAAACTGATTTTATTCAAATTTTTATCACCATCTTTGAGAAATTTTAAATGTAAATTGTTCATAATTCTTTTTAATGAAATGTTAATGCAAATTTTTTACAAGATTTTATTCAGTTTTGCAGAATTTATTAGTAGTAAAAATATTATATGTTTTTGTGTCTGTTTGTCTGTCTGTCTGTCTGTATGTCTGTCTGTCTCTAAACATTAATATCTGCCTGTCTCTCTCTCTCTCTCTCTCTCTCTCTCTCTGGATGTTACCTGACCATTTCTTTTAAAGTCGAAATTTATCAATATTCTAAAACCAAGATTCACACTTCACCAATATGGTATATCACCTATGACTCTTATACCATATATAATCCTTGTTCATATAGACGTCTGTTTGATTATATTCCTAAGCTCAAGTGAGTGTATGTTACTCTGGGTGTCGTTGTAGTGCTTATTGTAGTGTTTCATGTCAATACTATTGTGATTTTGTTGTGATTTGGAAATTTCATTGTTAAATTATATCACTTGTTTATGTTCTATGTTATTATTGATATTGTTATGGTTATTGTTATTGTTACTCGAGCTATTGTTAATAATAATAATCATCAAAATAATAATCATAATAATATTTACATTGCGTTTGTGTTTTAAATTACAATTATCATTATTATTTACACTACTTGTAAGGGTAAAATTATTATGTAGGCTATATATTATCTCCTTTATATAAACATTACTCATTGCTATACAGAATTTTCTATTTGGTAAGTAATGTGTTTTATCTAATCCTCAATCTGTACTGGATAAAACACCTATGTACTGGTAAAACAGATGTGCACCTGTACGACGTATGTGTACCTGTGCAACCCATGTGTACTGGTAAAACAGATGTGCACCTGTACGACGTATGTGTACCTGTGCAACCCATGTGTACTGGTAAAACAGATGTCCACCGGTACGACGTATGTGTACCTGTGCAACCCATGTGTATTGCTATTAATCCCTTCGTTGGCTATTTTTATGAAGTTATCCCTCCTCTGTGACACCTAAGCTAATTATACCCGTAAGTAAGCGGTACATTACATTACGATCCATCACCCAGTAACATCCGACTCATACCTTCAACCTTCGCCTCACGTTTGTATGAATTTGTGAAACTTTCTCCGTCCCAAAGTAAAAAATATAACGGGATATAATAATAATAATAATCATATTAATAATAATCAACATTCAAAAAGATAAACAACAAGCGGAAAGATACGAAATAGTAATGAGTGAGCAAATGGTTCTTCTCTGCGTCAAATATGAAAACAGATCAAATCATTAACTAAACCCCCGTAAAAGTCTTAAAAAAAAGGTCTCTCTGCCGCACAAGAACCAACTCGAGCTAAAAATGAAATATAACTACACTAGATTCATCGGCGTTTTAGTATAGTTCGAATAGTTTTAATTGAATATGGTTTACTACCCAGGTCGTGGTACATGAATCTGATCGTTAACAAACGCACAGTACATTCACGAGTAGATGCATTAATTACTCTATATGAACTTAAATAAATGGAGAATCTTTACTTATCCTTATTTAAAAATCAATGCTTTTCCTCAGATGTTTAATAGAGTTATATACGAAATAGTCTACAGTATATAACAGAAGTATATAACAAACACAATTTTCCGTGAAGTATTTTTTTCCGAATTTTTATTGAATTTTTTTTCCAGACGGCATTTTAAAAGTTCCATAAATCATAAAGGAATTACGTTTGTATATTTCCAGTAAGTTTGTTTGTTTGTTATTTTTAGAACATTATTAATTCCTTTACTCCTTCTTGGTTTTCAGCGACACGAACAGATCCTAAGAGAAGGTCACTCAATAGTAAGCCAACACTTAACCTTATGCTAATTAGTGTTGTCAATTATTATTTCCATGTTGTGTTGTCAATTATTATTTACATGTTGTGTTAATTATTATTTCATGTTGTGTTAATTATTATTTCATGTTGTGTTAATTATTATTTCATGTTGTGTTGTTAATTTTATTTTTTGCTGGGAAAGTTAAGCTTTTTTTTATGAATGCAAATTTAGATTTTTTTGTCGTATTTTTGTTGTATAAATTTACTAATTAGAACTTCCGTGTTTGTATTTTTCTTTCCCTTTAAGGTGAAAAAAAATATGGGATTGGTAAGTAATATTTTATTTATTTCTTAATTGTTGTCAAGTTTATTTGTTGTAATAGGAAGTTGATGCAGTATAGTGCTATAGTTTGTAGTGCTTGTTGTGCCCGTTTAGTGCTTCTGATCACCAAAGGCATAATATATTGTGTGTGTTGTGGGTAACTGAAACTTAAAGACACGACACAAAAATAACAACTATTTTCTTACCGATAATATAACCTGTCTTTAAGGAAAATCCAGGTGGGGAAATTATTCACACTTACATATCTACCTTCTCCAACTTTATCTTAAAATGCCTTCGTTCCTATACCTTCTGTAAGCCCGTACGCTATAGGTTAAGACATCAATTACCATTTATTAATATTTGTCCTAATTTGGTTTTGCAGCTCCCCGCACTGACCCCAACAGGCGATCGTTCAATAGTAAGCAAATTATCTCTCTCTCCATAATATACTGTGTGTTCCCGGCCCCTTATCGTATGTGTCACCTTATATAGTCTTACGTTACCCCTCCCTTGTTAAATTCATTTTCTATGATCGATGTGGCGTTAATGCTGATCACCTGAGAAAATTGACCCTTATACTTATTTCACCTAAAGATTAGCTATTCAAATGTTACCCTAACCTAACCTAACCCCACGTTTACTTCGCATTAATTTAAACCACTCTTATTCAAACCTAACCTAACGTAACTCCACTTTTATTAACCCCACTTTTATTTGACATTCAGATTAACACCATAATCCTAATCCTAACCTAATCTAGGCAGCATTAGAGTGTTTAATCATGAGGTGAAATAATCTAGAGGGGTTAATCTTCAGGTGATTCGAATAAATTTTAGTAATTAACACCATAATTTTAACCCTTTCTGGGATGTATATACAGTACTTTAAATTTCTATTCTCAATAATAAAGTCAATATTTATCGTGCTATTAATTTTGTAGTTCACTCTATCTCCTATTTCTCATCTTCCTTTTAAAAATATTTTGTACTTTTTATTTCGTATTTAGTGAATCAAATTAAATATCTATTGTTTTGGGATAATTTTTCCATTAATCTTATTTTTGTTTCAATATTTATCTATACCCAATTAATGTCTTTAATATAATCAAGTAAATCCTTATCTAAATATAATCTTACCTGAAGAGATACAACAACAGGTATAAACGATTCAGTAGTTTTGTAATGATTATTTTTGTAACTGTACTGCCCTGTTTTGTATTCCTGCCCATACTTAAGTCTTTACCTGTAATCTGAAATAGTACAGAAGTATTGGGGGTGTTATATGAGTGTGTTGCGTGTGTTAAGTGCACTGCACTGCGTATGTTAAGTGTGTGTGTTGCGTGTGTTAAGAGGGAGTGTGTTAAGTGCACTGCACTGTGTGCGTTAAGTGAGTGTGTTACGTGTGTTAAGTGAGTGTGTTAAGTGAGATGCTTGTGTTAGGTGAGTGTGTTAAGTGTCAGTTATCCGTGTGTGTGTGTGTGTGTGTGTGTGTGTGTGTGTGTTATTGTATTTTCTGTAAATGATTTAGTTCTGTATTACTCTCTCTCTCTCTCTCTCTCTCTCTCTCTCTCTCTCTCTCTCTCTCTCAAACTGTTATCTACCTCACTAATTAATTCCCTTAATTAACATACCTATAAAACACCTGCCAATACCTGTGTCGACATATGCACTTATGTCTTGCAACACTATTAAAATTCCTAATACATTTTCACCTTTAGTAAATATTAAAACCAATTTTCTTCACTATAATATTTTTTTCTTATATTTATATCTAATTGGAAATCTTGTTATAGAATCGAATTTTATTATCGGATCACCTGATAATTAGACACCTTAGCTTACCTCACCTGAAGATTAATAAACCGAACGCTAACCTAACCTAATTCAACTATCAGGTAAGCTTAGGGTGATGTATCTTCAGGTTAAATAAGCTTGGGAGTCTAATCTTCAGGTGAATCCTTTTTTTTCAATGTATTTTAAACTGTAGAAACACCATTAATTTATCTATGTTATGTATCATTCTTTCTATGGCCTGTAACGAGAGGTAAAAAATTTTCATATATAGTTTTGCATTTTTTTATGTTCATGTGTTAAGACTGTGTGTATGAACTGCCTAATTTCTTATAAAAATCTTGGAATTCTCAGAAATTCTCGACTCATCGGATTTTTTCAACTATGGTCTTAGTATTGCCTTTAAATGTTATATTTTCACTCGATATAATTCCAATTTATTGTTATACGGATTTATTATTTAAGAAAATATAAATTCTCTGTTTATAAGAATTTGTATTAATCAAATATTTATAAAACTTTAACTTTTTTTTAGGACAAGATTTAAATTAGTTCCAAATTTCCAAAAAAAAATAAAAATAAATTCAAGTCTCAGTTTGTATAGAAATAAATAATATTAATATAAATGCATAATATGGAAGCTGGATATTCAGGATTTTTGGGTCAGTGAATAGGTCATTATTTATCGCGAACTTGTGTGTGGGGAGGGAGGGGGGGGGGGGGGATTCGACAGCTCACGACCTATAGTGTAGGTTAATGGGTCAAGCAACCGACCTTTTCCTCTGACCTTTCACGCCATAAAGTCCATCTGAACAATATCCTGAATAACTCGGGGTTGTCTGAAACTATTTAATACATTTAATAGAAAGAGATGAATTATATACAGATTCTAGAGTATAACCTGAATATTTGTATTATGTATAATTATTACAGGCTTACCTCTACACATGTTGTAAATATACATAAACAATCATCACAACATCTAGTTTTATAGATGATCATATATACAGGTGTTCAGGTGTTATAATTAGTAATATACCTGTTTTCAGCATCACGTACCGAGCCGAATAGACGGTCCCTAAACAGTGAGTAGTGTAGTGAAGGTCTTAAAACACACTTCTTCAAAGACTTCTTTATCTTAATTAATTCCTGTGGTAAACTGAATCAACTGATCTTACATCTTAAGCTACTGGGATATGGACGGAGCTATCTCTATATAACTAACAAGAATAATCAATTTTAATATGTATGTTGTGTTCTGTATATTAATGTGTGTGTTTTGTATAATCTATATTAATACCTGTGTTCTAAAACCCCGTTGTACCATCTGTAATTTGTAGCTCGTTTTAATACCAATATTCTGAAGCATAAAATGATACCTATTTTATATTAAGCTATATTAACATGTGATCTATAGTCTATATTAAGATGTGTATTGTGTAGCCAACATATGTGTTCTATGGCCCTTATTAATGTGTGTTCCCCTGACCTTGTATTTTGAACACTAAATAGAGACCTTCGTTTATTTCCGGTGTCACCTGTAGATTAAACACCCCAGCTTCTTTCACCCGATAGTCACAAACCCTTAATGATAAACTTACCTAACAATAACCTAACCTAACCTAACCTAACCTAACCCCCCCCCCTAGGTAGTATTAACGTGTTACTTAAATAAGCTAGTCTGTCTAATATTTCCATGACCCGTTTTTGTATCAGTGTTCACAGAAAACGAAAATGGTTTTGGTGGTAACTAAAGAAGTTTTGTCGTTATATAAAAAATATCTTTAAACTGTGATTTTTTTTTTTTTTAACTGTTGTAAAATACTCAAGGTGTTTATATCTCTTCTGAGAATATACAATTTATGAGTGCTTTTGTTCTTGTCATTAGTGGTTATTGAATGTTATTAGTTTTTATTAATTTGCTGTTGTGATTTTAAGATAATTTGGGCTTCCTTTTCTTTTCTTACTATAAAATTTCCTTAATGAGTTTTGTAATTTAAAGCGAAAATTTAAATTCTATTTTTTGGTGATTTTTAACCATAACTAAGTTCACTTAACCTGATAATTATTGTTATTAGATATGAATCTTTCTTGTTAATATCCTGCCTCCGCTATTGTCTGCTTGGGATTTATCATGTTATTATATCCTGGTGTACTTCCTTGTGGTGTGTGGAGTGAGGAGCGGCACTGTTTCCTGTTAGCAAATACTGTCTAGTCGAGGTCAGTGCCGGCCACACAGACTCCATTTATCCCGACAAGAAGGCCTAGTCTACAGTGTGCTGTATCCATACCGCCCTGAACTATGGGACCTACTTGACTTTATTCACTTGTGTTATACAATGATGTAGAAGTTCTCTTTGTAAGTAGTTATTCAGGGTTAACATTATATTCTACAGTTTTTAAGTCAATATTCTATCTTATCTTTCCTTGTCTAGTTTGAGTAGTTAATAACATCAATTAGGAGCCAGTTGTATATAGATTAAATGATTGCTATTACATTAACGCCATTAACTTACTTCAAGAGAAAAAAAATATTTATCATTTATTTGTTATTAATTTCAAAATATAAATTATTCATCACAGATACAGGTGTTCATTATTCACTATATTGGTTCGACATATGTCAGGTGTTGCTCATTAATTAATAAACACTTGATAAGGTAACGTAAGATAAAGTCTCGGTGGACAGTAACAAACTTATGAGAAAAAAAAACATGAATATTTATAATGATTTTAAAGTAATGATTCCTTGGTCACTGACGAGACACTAAGGCAGAGTTTACACACACACACACACACACACACACACACACACACACACACACACACAGTCAACAATATCTCGACCATTAATCTCATATTTGTTTCCAGCAGCCCGTACTGACCCCAACAGAAGGTCATTCAACAGTAAGCTGACATATTCATTCATTTTGCACTGTTTATGTTACAGAAAATCACCATTATTATTATTATAAACTAATTCCGTGTTTTATTTAGAGCACAGTTTTTTTTAATTTAATTTGTTAAATGTTGCACACACCTTTGTATGTTCGTATCCCATTATAATAAATCAAAAAATATGTTGTGGTAAGTGATGTTTTGTTGTTAGTTTTTTGTATTTGTTTTTATTTATGTAAAACACCACCATGAGTAGTCTATTCCCTCTTGTCATTCCATTCTAGTCTGTTCCTCTTGTCATTCCATTCTAGTCTGTTCCCTCCTGTCATTCCATTCTAGTCTGTCCCTCCTGTCATTCCATTCTAGTCTGTTCCTCCAGTCATTCCATTCTAGTCGGTCCCTCCTGTTATTCCATTCTAGTCTGTTCCCTCCTGTCATTCCATTCTAGTTTGTCCCTCTTGTCATTCCATTCTAGTCTGTTCCCGCTTGTCATTCCATTCTAGTCTGTTCCCTCCTGTCATTCCATTCTAGTCTGTTCCCTCCTGTCATTCCATTCTAGTCTGTCCCTCTTGTCATTCCATTCTAGTCTGTTCCTCTTGTCATTCCATTCTAGTCTGTTCCTCCTGTCATTCCATTCTAGTCTGTTTCTCCTGGCATTCCATTCTAGTCTGTTCCTCCAGTTATTCCATTCTAGTCTGTTCCTCCAGTCATTCCATTCTAGTCTGTCCCTCTTGTCATTCCATTCTAGTCTGTTCCTCTTGTCATTCCATTCTAGTCTGTTCCTCCAGTCATTCCATTCTAGTCGGTCCCTCCAGTCATTCCATTCTAGTCTGTTCCTCCAGTCATTCCATTCTAGTCTGTTTCTCCTGTCATTCCATTCTAGTCTGTTCCTCCAGTCATTCCATTCTAGTCTGTTCCTCCAGTCATTCCATTCTAGTCTGTTCCTCCAGTCATTCCATTCTAGTCTGTTTCTCCTCTCATTCCATTCTAGTCTGTTCCTCCAGTCATTCCATTCTAGTCTGTTCCTCCAGTCATTCCATTCTAGTCTGTACCTCCTGTCATTCCATTCTCTTGGTCATGAACACCTCTGTGCCTTTTGTCATCATTTGTATATTAGTTGATAAAAGATGTTCCTTTATGAGAAATAGAACTGCCTGTATCCCGTTAGTGAGAATATTTGTAAGTGCATTTTGCGATGGAGTAATATTTGTGTAAATATCACTCAATCTATAGGACAATTTTATTTTATTATCATACATTAGGTCGTCGTCTTTAGCTTGAATCCTCTGTTTGATAGATAATTTGTTTTACCCTTTCTTTATATATTTCAACTCTGGTAACTGTATCGTGGACCACTTTTTGCTCTTTACTCCCGCTACTTGTCAGTTTATTTTAAACATTTCAAAATTCGAAACAATTATCATTCGAATCAGTTTCATAAAAACGAATATAATTGAAACAATACTCGAGACACTCTTCATAACAGTGAAACAAAGTGTATCTGTACAGGCATTTTATAGAAAAATGCAAGTCAATAGGGCAAATAATAATAACACTGATAATATTACAATATATACAGGGTAAGTTTATCGAAAACGGAATGCTGTACTGCTAGAAGACTGTTTGAGAGCTTCATGGGTTCGAATACCGTAAGACACCGATATTCATACCTACGGTTGGCACCTTAGATAACGAAACACCAGCAGTACCGTACAGTAGAAGGCGACTTGTCCTGGATAATTTAATATGATTATATATTGTGGTGATCTGTCAGTGTAATATTTGCCAGTCTGTCCAAATAATCTGACGGAATGTCGATTTATAATGAGATGGTGTCAAAGGTCATGACGCAGTGGTTTAATGCAAAATATTGTCTATATATTATGATTTTCCGTGGGAGTAAAGTGCTAAAAGGAATATATAGTTTAAAAGTTGAAGACGAGATTCCTTGGAGGCTTTTCACAATATCTGGCAACATCTTCACTACTTTGAGGGGCATCTAACGTATATCTTCTGTTTTATCTTTGTATTATAGTATTTTTTCAAGCAATTTTCATGTAATATATATAAAAGAACAGCGTCCAGTAGCTGTAATGTTATAATATAAACTCACAATTAGTTGCCAAATATTAAAAAGTAACGCAATGAAATTTTTACCTAAATTATATAAAACGTCTTTGAGCGACAGGGGCGGATCCAGGAATATCAAAATGGGGGGGTCCAAAAAGTTGTGGGCGGGGTATCATAGCGAGCACAGCGAGTCCACCCAACTAGGATTTTTATGGGCGGGTGGGGGTGGTAGGGGTGGAGGGGGGCGCTGTAAACCCCTGCAGATTTTTTTTTTAAATCTGACTAATATGGGCATTTTGAGGCCATTTTGAAGCCTTGTGAACTTGATATTAAGAGATATTCTGAGGTCAATAGTAAATGCTTTTCACTACACAAAAATACCTGAGTACAATACTGCATTAGAAAGGGTAATGGAATTTCCTGATGAAAAAGGGGGGCCCGGACCCCCTGGATCCTCCCCTGAGCAGATTTTCCTTCATTAATGGACAAATTATTATTATCTGTATTACGAGTTTTGTCAATGGTTGTGTGTTTTAATGCTTAGTGCTGTTCCAAGGTCAAAGAAAACGTACTGGTGTATCTGGTTAATATCAGGGAAGACTTATACATCCTGAGTAACAAGTCCTTACGCATATTAAACCCCCAAACTACTACAACTCTCATACCTTAAGTAGTGAAGTAAAAGTAGATGTGACACTCTTAAGTAATACAATAATACTAGTCGTTATGATTTAAGTTAGTAATGATGATTCTAAGTAGTGATTTGACAGTAGTCGTAATAAGGGTCGCCACCATCCAAGGGGCGAGGTCAGGCGCCACTTTATTGTGTCATAGCCAAGTGTTTGTTGCCATCATAGAATATATTGTGAACTACTGTACTGTGTGTGTGTATCTGTGTCTGTCTGTCTGCTGTGTGTGCGTGTGTGTGTGTGTGTTACTTGATTTTTAGTTTTCTGTTGACATATATTTTAATGTTTATTTTTATATATTTTACAGGCAATTCTGATGATGGAATCTGGCTGCCAATATAATTTTAAAAACTTTTCATATTTACATTTTAGTTACATAGCCACTAGAGTAAATTATTTCATATTGAGAGTTATATGTAGCTAAAAATATTTTACAACTGCATTCAATGTTTTTTTTTTCGATTGTTGTAATGTTACGCTAAAACGAGGCAACAAGATAACCGGCTAATGGCCATTGGCGCGTGTGCATGTGTGTGCGTGTGTGTGCATGTGTGTGCGCGTGTGCATGTGTGTGCGTGTGTGTGCATGTGTGTGCGCGTGTGCATGTGTGTGTGTAATAATAAATAATAATAATAAACGGTTTATTAATGGAGTTGCAGCCGGTGTGTGTGTCTTCAACATTAGCAGTTTCACTATAAATTTACACCCCTACCTGACCCATTATATTACATGAGCGTAAACAGAGGAATATCAAGGAGCGATTTACCTGAGAATGATTTAATTAGACGAGTTTACCTGAGGGGTGAAGGCAGGCCGCCGTGATCAAGGGGAGACTGAACACAATTTTACACACTTGAACTCTTTTGTAAATTTTCACAATTTTGTATTTTATTGTTTATAACATATTGGCTATTTTACTGGCAGACACAACTTACAGTCGGTCGGGTTGGGTTGGTTTGGTTGGGTGAGTTGGGGTTGGGTTAGCTTGGTTAGGTTAGGTTAGGTTTGAGTAGGTTCGATAAATAAGAATAGTTCAAGTTAGGTCAGATACAGTCTTCGGTTACATATGATTGGTTTAGGCAGATATAATTTCAATTTGGTTAGGTTTAGTAAGATTAAATTAGTGAAGAGGACTGTACTACTACCGCTACTACTACTACTACTATTTTTTTATGGCCTCCAGCCTCCCCCAATAGCCATTCTTTCGCCACCATTTTATTACCTTAATATTAAATATCCTAATACATAAGTAGCTATCCTAGCTGTGTTGAGTCAATTGAGCTGCAGATCTATGAGGCCTTCGAATCTTGTTTACTTCGCTGGTATCCACCTCCCCTGTTGCGTTCTGAGCTATTATGTGGTCCGTGAGGGCTGCCGTGAGCTTAACTATGTTTTGATGTTCGGTGGCAGCAATCTCCTCTGGATTGGTCAATCCCATTCCTCCCAGTCTCGGTGGTAGTGCAAGGAGTGATCTTTCTGCTGGGGTTAAGTGAAGGCGTTTCACTAATTTGGGAATGAAATTGACGCTGATAGCTTCTTCCAGAGGGTGGAGGAGGGGTCCGATAACAGGGATAGTGCGCATCAGGTAGTTCCAGCGATGCTTGACGCCATGGGTGAATGCCGCAAAAGCCGCATGTGGCTCTGTGTTAGCAATCTCAGACAGAGCCATCCTTTGTTATTTTGACCTCACTTCCACCGAACACCCCCATTGCCCGTTCATAATGTTCTGGCTTCACGATGAGGAAGGACTTGCTGGCGTTTGGGTGGTACCCTATTTGTGGGCCTCGTGATGTTACCAGGTCCCACCACTTTTTGATGTCCTCCACTTTTCCTGCTCCTGTAAGGTCATCAGCGTACGCCACTTGCTTGACCTCAGTTGTTTCAAATTTTATTGTGTGTTGGAGCACGGATAGGCCTATTGTGTACATAGCCATTGCAACAGGGCCCCCCTGCGTTGTTCCCTCGGTTGACTGTAAGATGGTATCACCTCTTAGAGCCTTGTTGTTTACTATATAGAGATCTGATGGATTCCTATAGGAGTTTTCAACATACATTGCAAACCTTGGACACTTGATCTTGATGTCGTGAAGTGCAGCCTTGCGGTTAAGTATGTTGAATGCGTTTGAAGCGTCCACCAGGAGAACGGCCTCACAATCCCGCTGCTCATACATCGTTCTCATGGCGTGAATGGCCGCCTCCCCACCTGCCTGGTGGCCAGCACAAACTTTAGGTTCCCTGATGCTGCCCTGACATCATCCTTTGCCACCTCCATTATGCATTTTCCGATGATCCGCCTCAGCACTTCCCACCCCTATAGGCCTACATCCTGGATTCTTATCCAGGGGAATGAGGCGGCAGGCTGTCATAGCATGGAGGTGATGGCAGCACGAGGATGTCAGCTTTCTTGCAAGGACGACAATGCTACTACTACTACTATTACTATTCAACCACAATTATAGGCCAACATTGGTAGTGTTTATAAGTAAGTGGTATGTTGTTGTGTCAGTAACTTACACGCTGCGCTTGTTTCACTTATAAATATAAAGGAATGCTTTATCAAATTAATTAGAACAGTCCTTTGTCTCTATGATACAATGACTGTATTACAACCTGTCCAATTGAATAACAATGTATTTTTGTATACAGCCGAGTCTGTTCCCTTGATCAGTGAGTACAAAGGGATGTGTGGGCTGGTGGGGGGAGGGGGAGGGTGTGGGTCAATAGGAGAGTGAGGGAAGATGTGGGGGTGAGGGGAGGGGGTCAATAGGATGGTGAGGGAGTATGTGGGGGTGAGGGAGGGAGGGTGTAGGGGTGAGGGAGGGAGGGTGCGGGTCAGTAGGTGGGTGAGGGAGGGAGGGTCTATTTTTGGGGTAAAGGAGAGAAGCGTGTGTGTGTGAGGTTGTATTTGTATTATAATCATACGCAAGATCCCGTTTCATGTGTGTGTATGTATATTCAGATTCGTTCCTTGATATTCCTCTTCATCAGCACGAAGAAAAATAAACCGTAATTTACCTCGTTTTTTTAATATATTTTTTTTACAAACATAATTTATCAGTTTATTTGTAGCGCAGTAATTAATTCTTTGAAATGAACCTCTGTTAAGAATTATAAAATATAAGGTTTATGCAATTCAATTCTATCTTCTAATTACTTTTTATTACACACTTCATAATCTACTGCATTTCTGTACTAAATATTTTAATTTATATTATTGGAAAAAACATTATACGTATTATATTATTCATAACTAATTCTTATTTCATATATCTATTTACATTAATTAATTTAGTTTTCATACGATAAATTATATAAATATTAATATATATGATTTATATAAGAAATAACACCCTCATGACTTTCATATAATATTTCAGTTTTCATTACACCTTCATTAATTTAGGTACTTTACACCTTACAGCCGCACGTGCTATACCTAACAGCCGCTCGTTCAATAGTGTGCCTTGTGTCTCTCGTAATATGGCTGACTTACAACAAACCCAGGCCTCTAAACTCCTCCTGCTGATTATTTCATGTTATTTTTTTATTAACATAAGTGCATTTTATAATATGGTGTTAATTTCCTTAATTTTGTTTTCGTAGCTGACAATTTTCTTCTTATTTGTTTACATAGAAGGCAATTTTCTTCTTCATTGTTTACTAGCTAAAAATATTTTCTTCTTCTTGTGTTTGTCGGTGAATGAAAAATTATGGTAAGTGATGTTATCATTACTGTGTTGCGAAATTTCCACTCCATTACTTCCCTCTCTCTCCCTTCCCTTCTCCACTACCCCCTTCCATCTCACCCTATCCTTCTTCCCACTTCCCCCCCTCCTCCATTTTCTCCCCCCTCTTACCCCCCCCCCCAATATAGATACATTTCTTCTCTTATTTTTTTTCCGTGTCAAGTGTTGGTGTCTAAAATACATGGTGTTTTTTTTTTACGTACCTTCCGGGTTCAGTATTTTTTTCAGCATTTATTTATGTTTGTTTGTCTGTTATGGTCTTTGTAAATTCAATTGTTTGTGGTGTTTGTTTTTGTTGGATTCATTGTTTGTTTGTTTGACTACATCCCTTGGCCAGTTTAGATTTGGTGGGTGTTTGTGATAACCTGTGTGTGTGTGTGTGTGTGTGTGTGTTTAAATAAATCACTAACACTCCTCATTCACTAGGACCTCATAGCGACCAGTGAGGTCAAAACGGTCAGAGGTCACATCAATCAGAGAGGTCACTGGGGTCACATAAGTCATAGGAGGTCACAGGGGTCAAAGGTCACCACAGCCGAAACCAAACTGGCCGAGGATTCCAACAACACAGCTCGCTTCACTGTCAACAGACCCACGTCACCTTCCCCGCGTTATTCTGTCTCGTTCTTCGTCTCATTCTTAGTCGTCTTATTATCGTTCAATTTCAATTCTAACCATTTGTTCCATATTATTATATATCGTTTCAGTTAATTGTACAGTCAGTGAGTCACAGTCATGAAGTCCTGTCACCTCTACTGCTGCTCAACGAATCCCGAAATTCAGACTCGTGAATCCGAAGCATTTATGGACAGAGTAATGCATCCATGTCTACTGCATCGGGTTCACGAGTCAGGGTTGCGGGGTTCGTGGTTCAGCAGAAGAGGCGACAGGGATTTATGACTATTTCTGTACATCTATAACTGCATTATCTATATACACGCTGGACCAATGCAATGTTCTATAGTGGTTTTACTGAATTAATAACTATCTGTCTATCTATGCAATTACGTTCGTTCATGTTATTGATTCCTTTCTGTGGTATTATTGTGGCATTCATTTCATGTGTGTTCTCATTTTGCTTTATATATGTATTGCATGGTGAGTATTTATGCGTATATTTTAAGATATATATGAATGTTTATTTTTGTATTACTAATATTCTTCAGTTACATCCAAAAGTATATTTAGTGAATTTGTTTTATCATATAGTTGCCAAATATGATTTTATATGTATTATTTATATAAGTTTTATCATACTTTCATACGTTTTGTTGTTATAATCTTTAGGGTAAAATTTTCAATTAAAATCGTGCGTAGTGATAAAGGTTTTGTAAATATTAGAGAAAGGTCACAGGTAATGTATCAGCCAATCACTTAACTGAGAGATCCCATGGCCCCGTCTACTAAGTCAGCAGCCAATCAATTCTCTTGGAATCGAACACACCTCCGTACTCCGCCACACAGAGTTAAGCTAACCACAACAAACTCGAGTTGAAATGTCAAGTGAGAATTCGACGTTTCTAATTCTGAAAACATTAAATTTTTCAAAGAGTAGACGTAACTGTGGTCATGAAAACAGTGCGTTAATGTTCGAAATAAGTCAAACAGAGTATTAGGTTTTATATCTAGAAGTGTAAGTAATAAGAGTGCAGAGGTCATATTGCAACTATATCTTGCGCTAGTCAGGCCGCACCTCGATTATGCTGTTCACTTCTGGTGCCCTTTTATAGATTCGATATCAATTCACTAGAGTCGGTGCAGCAAAGAATGACGAAAATGATTCCGGGACTTAGAAACCTTCCATATCAAGATAGATTAAAGAAACTAAACTTGCATATCCCTAGAAAGACGAAGAGTGCCGGGAGATATGATGGAAGTATTTAAGTGGGTGAAAGGAATCAATAAAGAAGATATAGATAAAGTTCTCATAATATCCGAGCAGGATAGGACTCGTAGCAACGGATTCAAGTTGGATAAGTTTAGGTTTAGGAGGGAGATAGGAAGGAACTGGTTCACAAATAGGGTGGTAGACGAGTGGAACAAGCTTAGCAACTTTGTAGTAAGTGCGGGAACTCTGGAAAGCTTTAAAAGGAGGCTAGATAGATTCATGGATGATAGAGAGTGGTAGTAACTCTCGACAGGAGCTACCATGCACAGACCAACCGGCCTATTGCAGACTCCTTATTTTCTTATGTAATGTTCTTATGAAACCGGTAGCTTGGCCCACCACTGACGAAGAAAAGTTTGCTTACACAGAAATGCAACGACCACACCTAAACGAACCCAGTTAAATTTACGCCACTTCATCTATATAGTTAACTTATATTGTATGCTAGCAATTAAAATTTACGCCATTTCATATAATATACGCAGCTGACATAATGCTACTCTGTATACTATAAAGAGTTTAAATTACATCATATAGTCGTATAAACTTTACCTTAGTCAGTAGGCCAAACTTGGGTACCGTTGACGTATAAGAACACAGTTAATCGACCACCTGGACGACCTCACACACACCACAGTCTACACAACACTTAAACGATCGAACTAACCTCCCACCTTATGTACCAGTTGCCGTTAAGAGCTCGACCAATGAGAGCGCTTCAGGAAGGTTTAACTGCCATGAGTGCTTGTTAGGGATTTGTTTATTCCCCAGGTGTTCGTAAGTGGAGGTGTGAGAGTGTATCTGATGTTTTTAAATTACTATAGAGATGAGAAGACGTACGTGGATAGAGACCTACACTTGATATTCTAACGGCACTAAAATCGTTCTTTAGGGATCCAATTATAAGAAGGAAAACGTTTATTGTGTGGTGTTAACATTTAATTCTTTTGTTTACGTTTTGGTAGTGTTCATCTGGGGTGCTGGGGTGGGGGGGGGGGGATACTCCTTTCCTTTGGGTGACTGGTTTGCGTCCAGGACACACTTAGTTCACCCAGCTGTGATTGGGTACCTTGTAACATACACCTCCTTAATTAATAATAATATACATGAAACGCTGTGTAGATAATATTGTTTTTTTGTTTATTTTGCGGGTAAATAATAGTTTAAGACGACTCTAACTTTGTTTTCATCTTCGTGAGTATATAGAGGCAGCACAGGGGGGGACTTGTTTGGCTGGTAATATAAACGTAGAGTAAAGGAGACTGAAAGAGAGGAAATCCTATTTATTTCATTTATTATTTAAGAGCTACGTAAAGTTCACGACTATAAGTGACACTCTTATACTAGCTAATACTCGGGCCGCCACACACACGCCCGCCCCGTACAGTAGGTAGGTAGATGTTCCCACTTAGTGAACGCTCGCTCTAGCCATGTCCTCACTGATAACGCTAAATTGTTTTATCGCCGCACACACACAGGGAGTAACTTCACTGGCCAATCTCTGAACACCTCTCAAAGTTCTTGTCCACAATTGGTTACACAAAGAGTAGGCGTCGATAAGGCCGCATAATGCCACCCATAGTGCCAGCCGCTGGACCATACTGTATAGTTTCTCCTGCCAGCGGGGAACACAGAGGCAGTCCGTCATACTATTATCTTTCCTTAAAAGAATTTTTCTTTAACATCAAAGACTGTGGATGAAAGGTAGACTGTGACCATTAGGTGTGGTGGCTGGCGGGGCACTGTAGGAGCGTAGCTTATATATATAGTGTGTTAGCTGCCTTATTGTTAGGCGTCACTTATAGTTGGGATAGTGGAACCAGTCCAGTATAGTACTGACCATAGTGCATCCTTGTGTACCGAAGTAAAAGGTTACTGTCCACACTGCCCCTACACGACTCTCACACCAACAGGCCGAATTAAACCCAAAAATACAAAGTTTTCCTACATAACCTAAAAAACCCCAGAAAATACAAAACTTGATAACCTTCTAATGAAAACCAGTATTTGTAATTTATAAAATCATTATCATTGGCTATTTCATTATACCTGTTTTGTAAATATTATCTTTCGGTGATCGTTATTGATAATTCATGACGTCATTGGCCTTTTATCTGAACATATTTTAATTCATGACGTCATTGGCCTTTTATCTGAACATATTTTAATTCATGACGTCATTGGCCTTTTATCTGAACATGTTTTAACCTGTTTGTTTTATTCCTCACAGCCCGTACTGACCATAATAGACGATCATTCAATAGTAAGCAATATTCTTTTATATCAATGTTTCAGGTTATTATCATCTTTATCATGTTTTCCTCTTCTATCTTCCAGTATTGCCATGTTCTATTTTGTATATACTTATGTAGTTTTAGTTTCATATATGTATAGTTCCAGATTAAAATTTACTGAACATTTTCGTCAATATCTGCCATTTAACAGGTATTTAATCTGATTTCTTTTGTATTATATGACATTTTTATATCTATTTTTATATCCTGTTATTCTGATATAATTTTGATGAAAAGAACTCTATCTAGAACATATAATAACACATAATAACGTTCACCAGTTATTAACAGTTACATATATGACCCATAGTGGCGTTCACCAGTTATTAACAGTTACATATATGACCCATAGTGGCGTTCACCAGTTATTAACAGTTACATATATGACCCATAGTGGCGTTCACCAGTTATTAACAGTTACATATATGACCCATAGTGGCGTTCACCAGTTATTAACAGTTACATATATGACCCATAGCGGCGTTCACCAGTTGTCCAGTTGCTTTTTGTTAACTAACTGAAATTTACACAGTTAATTAATTTACGTACGTTTACACTTTTTTTTGTTAAATACGTTTTGTCATTTACAGTAAATATTCAGATGTGATTATGCTAATTCCTGTAGATGTAGTTACTATAGGATACACTCGTATAGTTTATACTGTAGGCAATTGTTAACGTGTTCACTGTTGTATGTTGGTGTATTTTGTTAATTTACTGTTGTTTGGTACACTTTTGTTAATTTATTCTATTGTATGGTACACTTTTGTTAATTTATTCTATTGTATGGTACATTTTTGCTAATTTATTTAGTGTTGTATGGTACACTTTTGTTAATTTATTCTATTGTATGGTACACTTTTGTTAATTTATTCTATTGTATGGTACACTTTTGTTAATTTTTCTATTGTATGGTACACTTTGTTAATTTACTTTAATGTATGGTACACTTTTGTTAATTTATTCTACTGTATGTAGTGTAAAGTTTTGTTAATAATTTCAGTGTTTGATTTTTTTTTAAGTTATTGTAAGTGTTGAATACGTGTTGTACACTTTTGTTAATCTATTCAGTGTTATATATCGTAGCTATTGTTAATTTATGGATTATTGTGTTATTTTGTTGGGTTATTGCAGAGAGGTATTGTTATTGTCGCAATTAAGTGAGTTGTTATTTTACTTTCCACTGATTAGAAAAATTAAGAAAAATTATTACTATTATTATTATTATTATTTGTTATATCATTATTATCAACATTATTCTAATTACTTGTCCACATCAAAAAAACATTATGTACACCAAAAATTATACATGAGGTCAATTGCACTTTTAGGGCTACTAAATTATGTAATTGTAATAAGTAATACAATGAAGTGACCCTTTCAACAGGTTGTGGTGAACATAACTGAAGAACTTATAATAGTTAGATTTATTACATTATTAATTTATTTATTTACATGTCAGCTAATGATGGATATATCCGTCTAGTTACCCTTAGATTATATAAAAAAGACCCATAAAAACTGAAAACAAAAAACAAATGAAAACCAAACATTTATCAAATAACTTTTACGTTTACAAAATATAAAATATTTCTATAATATCAACAAATGATTTCTGAAGTACAGGATATGCAAGTTCCTATATGGTGTTTATGGAGTCAGGAAGTCAAAGTTTTGAGTCAATGATTGTTAAAATAAGTATTTCATTCTCTACAGCTCAGCCGATCGCTCACAGACAGTCGTACAGTAAGCAAGATATTAATTTTTTAACTGTGTCGTGTGTTCCAATAGACATCTTGTTGAAATATCTATGTTAATTCTTTCTCTATTCAACCCTTTAAGTACGATTTATTCCCTTTTTTGTATGCTGTCTTAATCCCTTCAGTAACTTAACCCCATTTTAGTTAGATGATTTTATTAATCCACTGAGTATGATGACTTAACCCTATCAGTACGAGTATTTAACCCTTTAGTACGATGACTTAATCCTTTCAGTACGATGACTTAATCCTTTCAGTACGATGACTTAATCCTTTCAGTACGATGACTTAATCCTTTCAGTACGATGACTTAAACCTCTCAGTACGATGACTTAATCCTTTTAGTTCGTTAACTTAACCCCTTGAGTATGATAACTTAAAACCTTGAGTATGATAACTTAACCTTGAGTATGATAACTTAAAACCTTCAGTATGATAACTTAAAACCTTGAGTATGATAACTTAAAACCTTTAGTATGATAACTTAACCTTGAGTATGATAACTTAACCCATAAAATAGAAAGATGACTTAAACCTTTGATTACGATGACATACGAGTAAGGGGTTAAGTCATCGTCCTCAAAAGGTTAAAACAAGATGCCTAATTAAACCGTAGTATGATGTAACTGATGTGTACTATTACTAAACCAGTCTTATATGTTTACTTATAAAACAACCATGTTAAACCTAAACTAATTTTATATAAATATAATGTTTACTTATAAAACAACTATGTTAAAACCTATTGTTATGAATCACTAAACCAGATTAATATAAATATGGTGTTATAAAACTACCATATTAAACCCTATGTCTGTGCTTTATTATGTATATATAAACTAGTTTTAAGTGTGTTGCTTCAGTGAAAAAGGAAGTATTATGGTTTACTGAAACTATATATTATTAACATGTTAACTACCTGATTTGTTAATATTACCAAACGTAAAAACAAATAAATCGATGTTTCTTGTTTTTCCTAATGTTTACTGTTTCTATAGACTGATTTGTTTACTGAGAAGGAAAATTTTATTATATTTCAAATGTGTTTTACAGATGTTTACCCGGAATTAAACATGTATTTTCCTGTTGTATATTTTGATATATTTTTTGATGTATTATGACATATATATATATTGATATGTGTTGAGATATTGTATGTTGACGTATACTGTATTTATATTTACATTTTGACGCTTATTTTGAAATTTTGCCGTTTTTGCCGTTTATTTTGATATTTATTTTGCCGTTTGTTTTGATATTTATTTTGCCGTTTTTGCCGTTTATTTTGATATTTATTTTGCCGTTTGTTTTGATATTTATTTTGCCGTTTTTGCCGTTTATTTTGATATTTATTTTACCGTTTATTTTGCCGTTGAGTAATATCACCTAATTAAATATTAACCCGGATGATTTTGAAATATGTATCCAGTTACTTTAGACTTGGGTAATATTATTTATTTTCTGTCTGACATATTACTATAATACAAGGGAAATATTAGTATTTTTTCCTGTATCTGACATATTGATCTTTAGACAAGGATGATTTTACAGCATTTTCCTCGTAGCTAATATAAGCACTGTGTCTTACTTCGCCACGATTCGGTGAAGTGACCTCATTGTTGTGTTGATAACTGGACGATTGATTTAGATTTTGTAATAACTGCTATAATAATATGCTGTAGGGTTAAGAGTCTGTCGGTCTGTCTGTCTGTCTGTCTGTCTGTCTCTAGCCAGTTAGGTTAGGCTTCTTCTAATTTCAGTTAGGTTACGGGTAGGTAGATTAATTTAGTTGAGGTGGATTAGTTTAGGTTACGTTACGTTAGGTTAGGTTAGGCTAGGTTAGGTTAGGTTAGTTGAGGTTAGGATTGGTTGAGGTGGATTAGTTTAGGTTACGTTAGGTTAGGTTAGGTTAGGCTAGGTTAGGTTAGGTTAGGATAAGATAGTCCGGATACTGAGTTTGGGTCCGGTAACATCAAGTAACCGAACCCACGACTGATGTTACTAGCTGAACCCACCACTGTTGTTACTAGCTGAACCCACGACTGATGTTACTCGCCGAACCCACGACTGATGTTACTCGCCGAACCCATGACTGATGTTACTCACCGAACCCACGACTGATGTTACTCGCCGAACCCACGACTGATGTTACTCGCCGAACCCACGACTGATGTTACTAACCGAACCCACGACTGATGTTACTCGCCGAACCCACGACTGATGTTACTCGCCGAACCCACGACTGATGTTACTCGCCGAACCCACGACTGATGTGTTCACTCTTTGTGCCCACAGAGTCCCACCAGCCCACGGAAGTACCCATCACTACTACTACTGAAGAAGGTCAGGAGGTACTGTGAGTGTTCTCCCCACTTGAACACCTGAACATTTTAACACCTGAACATTTGAACACTTGAACATTTGAACACTTGAACATTTAAACACTTGGACATTTGAACACTTGAACATTTGAACACTTGAACATTTAAACACCTGAACACTTAAACACCTGAACACTTGAACACCTGAACACTTAAACACCTGAACTCTTAAACACCTGAACACTTGAACACCTCTACACAAGTCCCTCAAGATGAACTCACATAACTCAGCAGTGCAGTACTCCCAGCATGGACAGTTCACCACTCTCTTAACACTCACATGACCGTTTAATATCTTCCTATTTATCAAATTATCAAGTAATTCTCTATCTTTATCTATTATCTTGCTCTTGAATTCATCCTAATTATATTTCCTCTGTATTAACATAACTACATGTTACTTTAATCGGAGTTAATTGTTTTATTTAACTGTAGTTATCAAAGATTTGGTTCAGGGATAATTTTATTTTTTAGTTCATAAAATATTGTTCTTATCTGATTTGTTTAAAAGGAATAATTGGTGAAAATTATTATTATTGTGTTAATGGTGACTGAATTAATTATGTATTTAGATGATATTAGTAGTAGTAATATTACGGTATTATTATTATTATTATTATTATTATTATTATTATTATTATTTCTTGTTGTTGTACTAATAGTAATAGCAATTGTAACACAATTATTATTATTATAATTAACATTAGTAGTAGCAGTAGTAATAATAGTAGTAGTTGTAATAATAGTAGTAGCAGTAGTAGTAGTAGTAGTAGTAAAAAAAATTAGTAGTAGTAGTAGTAGTAGTAGTAGTAGTAGTAGTAGTAGTAGTTGTAGTAGTAGTAGTTTTATACTAATTATTACTATAACTCTTTTCTTACATACATACACATTCATCAAAACCGCTAACTTCAGCTCGTATGTGCGTGTGTGTGTGCGTAATCGTGTGTGTGTATGTGTATTCGCGTGTATATATGTGTATGCATGTGTGTGTATGTGTGTGTGTCCCAGGCAGGCGGTATGGGAGTGCTGACGCCTAAGTGGGTGGTAAGACTGTCAGCTAGCCTGGCCATCCTCGGCGGCGCCTTCCTCTTCTCCAGCGTCAGCGTCCTAACTAACAGCTTCGGCCAGTCAACCCGCGGCGGTGACGGGCCTGACAAGACTACTGGCATTATCTTCATGACCATTGGCGGTAAGGTCACTAATACCCCGCACTAACACCTTGTAACCTAACCTAGTATAAAGTTAACCTAACCTAACCTAACCTAACCTAATCTAGTATAAAGTTAACCTAACCTAATTTAAACCTATTTTTTTTATCTGAACACCTAACCCAGTTTAAACCTATCCTTACCTAGTCCAGTTTAAATCAATCCGAACCCAGTTTAAACCAAATCCAGAATAACCTAGTTTAACCTTGATTTAACCTAACCTAGTTTAAACTTGACCTAACCTAAACAAGTTTAATCCTAACCTAAGGTAACCTAACTTAAATTACTTTTAATCCAAACTAGCCTAATTAAACTTACCCCTAACCCAATTTAACGTAACGTAACTTAACCTAACCTTATCTTATTTTAGCTTAATAAATACAATACTTAACCTATCATACCCCAAAGTTAACCTAAACCTAACAGTAACAAAGTTAGTCTGTGGTGTTAGTGTGTGTTCTCTGCCTTTCTTTGTTCTCCTTCTCTGTCTTCGTCTAGTCATGAGGTTAAGTCTTGGTCTGCTTCATGATGCTCTTAGACTGATTCACTCACTGACTCAAATACTGAGAGATCTTTAAGCCCGTCTAACACTGACCAAGTCCATGGTGACGCAGCTCTTGTATGATTCATTTATTTTATACTCCTTTATGCGCGACGGTCGAGTGGATGCAGCGCTCGCCTCTTGTTCCAGGGGCCGGTGGTTCGATCCCTGGGAACACTCCCAATTGATCCAGCTGTAAATGGGTCCCCGAGTTTAAAACTTGGTGAAGTGTACTGATGGCTTGGTATACAGTGTGCTGTATCCACACTGTCACTAACGGGCAGTCATGCCTATGGGACCTCTTTCATTTCCATGGTATTTCAGATGTTAAGTAATAATGTCTGCTATATCATCCTGTTTGCATTCCTTTCATCCCTCGGCCACTTTGGGGAAGCTTGTAGTCACTGAGTATTGTCCACATCCAGGGCATGTGTGTGTGTCAACCTTAACACTGTGAGTTGTACAGTTATGAACAGGTCGGTCTGATCAACAGTGGACTCCATCTATCACTTAAATATGACCACTTTCTATCACCGTTCTCCTGCAGGTGTGTCCTTGGTGGTGTCGCTCGGTCTGGGCTACTTCGGCTGCAGGAAGCGGAAGAAGAAGGACGACGACAACGGGAGCGACAGCGGGCGGCCCCTCAACTTCGCTCCAGCGCTCTCCACGACTGCCGACATGTTCCCGTGGCCTTCTACTCCCTCCCATCAACAACCCTCCGGCTCCCCCTACAGCACCCCAGCTGCAGGTCAACCACCGTCCTTCCCCAGTCCATTTGGCGGGGAATCGTCCCGCTCTTCAAATCCGTCAGGAGAACCCCAGGTGCCCCACTGCTCTCAGGAGCGCGGAGGACACACCCAAAAGGCGTCTCCTCAAGGACCCCAGAAGCAGACTGAGTTACCGGTGGTGTCCTTGCCACGACCAGCGTCCCCAGACCCCGGTCCCTCCCACGCATCCTAGAGTCCTCCTGGGGTGTAGAAGGTGCTATACTCTAGCGTCCATACTGGCCTTCTCAATGGCTCTTATCTGTGAGAACATTTTCCTACAGGGGTTTTGTATTTGCATGAAATATTTCTATTCTTCTATATCTTAGGCACCATTGTTGATGATCTTTGTTGAGCTAATGATGATATCTTCTCAAATCATCCATAACACACACACACACACACACATATATATATATATATATATATATATATATATATATATATATATATATATATATATATATATATATATATAAACCTGTGAAACCATACAGGAATTATGCAAAGTTAGCATTGCGTAGAAGTTTGCTCATGCTGGTTCATATATCGTGGCTAAGTACTAGACAGCGACGCTAGATAGAGAAACAAACAGGTTTTCGTGGCCTAGTGCTTGAGTCGTGAAGCTTCGCAACAACACTAAATTTTATATCTGAAACATTCCAGTTTTTATAGAGAAAGAGATTCTGAATATTCGTCCAAGTACTTAGACCTATTTTGAAGAAAGTAAAACAGCCTATTTTATCGTTACGTCGAGATAATTGTATCCTTAAAAAATAGACAAAATATGACGGACACATGAATGAGGAAATATTTCTGTATCGAGATTATATATTTTATGAACCAAAACTAATTTTACATAAGTACAACATAAATCTATAGATAAGAATCGCAGTTTTTAGTGGCATCAGTTGGAGACGCGTTATAATAAGTGGAGCCTGGGATGTTTGATATACACACGTGACTTATGCATGGCTACTACACTACATCATGCCTTTTGTAGGGAAGCTTTGACCAGCAGTCTCTTGTGCTTCATAGATACTATATACTGACCATCACCAGAAATAATCATCCGTTTTTGGCATTAAGTATAAAATATAATATAACATATACGATAAAACGTTGGTTGTCGATTTGAAAGTTTACAGCAGAATATAAACTATATATATTTTTTAAGACGATACGCTTAATGTGCAATAATGATGACTTTTAACTAGCAACAGTGGGCAATAGTGACACACGCTTACATGATGATAGAGATTCAGTGCCCAGGGAAGGGACCAACCCACGGCAGTAGCAGAAGAAGACGAGAGGATTTGTAAAAAAAAACTAAACCAGAACAACTTACTAACCCAAAACTTTACTCATGAAAAAGTTGCAAAATGTGAGACGAATTATCAACACTATTTGGTATATGTGTTTTTCGATGTTTGGTATTTGTGTGTCTCTCCTTCAGTTACGTATATACAAGAATTTTTGGAAGTTAACTTTGTGATGTTTTATTATGGAGCAAACTGGTTTTAGGTTTTATGCTTGTGCAGTCAATAAAACAAAAACATTGTCTGCTTGTTGTGGGGTGTGTTGGCTGGCCGATGGTTTAGTTAGACTGTGAATTAAGTGGTCCGGGGAAGACTCCTTTACGGATACCATTCAACAATTATGTCAGAAAATGTGAAAAAAAAAAAATCATAATTGTGATGACTGTACTTGACATATATCTGGCCAGTAAACAAAACATTTAGAACTTTGTATTGAAACTACCTAAAATTCAAAGCTATTTTGTAATCTTGAGTTATCAAAGAAGAAAACGAAAGATCTGGAAACGTGAAAAAAAAAACAAGTGATATATTAAGATTATTTCTAAGTCTTACGTTAAAATGGAAATTATTTAGAACCTTAGAAAAAGTGACCATTTATGACGTCAGAGGCAAGTACTGAAGCCCTGGAAAATATACACTGGAAAAAGTGAGACTCTAAAAGAAGATATTTAGAATGTTATGTCAGAAAAAGATATCAGAAAATTCTTAAGTGTAGATCCTGGAAAACCAACCAATATTGACTACAGGACGATGATTACAAACTGATAAACTGTTTGTCTGTCTCAAGAAGTGAGTCTTTGACCCTAAAAGAGTGGATAATAAGTGATTGTTAAATGACTTAGACCCCCAATAATGGCTTAAACAAAAGAAGAACTTGTCAGGATGATGTTTTTCCTGGTCTAATTTCGGGTTATACAATATGTTATGGAAATAGTCCAATGGAGACTTAAGACGATGTGCGAGTATATACTGTACATATACAGTACACAGTTTCCCATAGTTTTTCGTCGTTTTCTACATGGAAAGCCACACATAGTGCCACACACACAGTGCCACACACACACAGTGCCACATGGAGTAACCACATAGTGTGTTACTTGGTCATTAGTAGAGATAGACGTTTATCGTTGACACTGAAGTTTACTGACAGTTTAAATTACACTGTTAAGTTCAGTTCACAGTTCAGTAAAGGACAGCTTATTATCTCTCCAGTAAGCTTAATTAAGCTTACTAAAGGCCTTCTTACTCTTCCTCCTGACTGAGAATTCTTAACGTTGATTCATCCTTCAGTGAACCTGTTATATCACAATATTTTTCTATAAATTTTACTTAGTATAGACGAAATAATATAGAGTTAAATACAGTAGCTATAATAAACTACTAAATGACGTTTTACTATATGATTGGCTCTACTTTCATACTGTTTTTGTACGCACATGTAAACAAACTTAGAGCTTTACTACCTAGTTAAATGAGGTTTTATTCCGAGATTGGCTCTACGTCACCTTACATGTGGCGACTAAAGTAAACATTACGTAGAGGTTAATATCAAGATAACAATGATAACAATGATAATGTTTCTTGATGATTATTTTGTGTCATGGTACAGCTATTAAGGTGATTTAAACTACCACACTTGTTTGTTCGTCAATGGACACTGAACTGTCTTGACGTGTGCTATGAGTAAAATCTTTGTCATGTACTCTTGTGTGAGGTGTGTGTACATATATGATAATACTCTCTGGAACACGAGTGCATTATTTACTTATTGGTGAAAAAAAAGACATTTGTTATCTCAAGTTTAATCTACATGTATGTCGTCTTATGGACAGACAAACCAAAAAATATATAAATATATATACATATATCGTTAAGCGTATTTGTGTTTCTGATATCAATATACATTATACATATTCTTAAGCCTGAGATTCTTAAAGGTTCGTAGGGTGAATATCCCTCGTAAACTGATGACTTACGAGCATATATATCCTTTTGTCTTAAGCTAAAACATAAAAAAAAAATATTGTGTAAAAATGACAACAAAATTATATCAAGACTGTTCCTTAACGAGATACCTTCACTTAGCACTAATTAAGGTTCACAATCTTTCACAACATAATTCTTGATTATTTTTGTGTAGTGAAAGAAAGTGAAAAAGTCTCAGTGTACTTTTGCTGTTATTTTTTAGTCTTTGTGTGTTATCTTAAGACAATGACTCGTATGTACTCTGACACCTTCACTTACTATAGTTAATCACCGTGTACGACCCTTTGAGAATCGGGATCCGGTAATAATATTTCTGCGATTTAGAAATAAGATTTTCTTTTATCGTAAAGTTAGGAATATTTTCTATTTACCGATATGATATTTTGAATTTAAGATTCTGTTGTATATAATTAATAAAATCAATTTGAGTGTCGCTACTTGATATCTTGTCCGGTTTAGCTGAATTTATGTAATGAAATTCAAGAGATTGTTTCTTGAATTCATTTTTTTTAAGATTAACTTAATATCCTAAGGATATAAGACGTAAGGTGGAACACAGGAGCACGTGTGTGAGTCAGGGTACTGGATCACCCTGCCATCACCTCTGCCTTTTCACACTCGCCTTGCTTTCTCGACTCCCCCCCCCCCCCCCCCCCCACGCCCTCCCAGGATATACACACCTCTCTCTCTCTCTCTCTCTCTCTCTCTCTCTCTCTCTCATCTACAATCATGAATCGAAAATGACTCATTCACCCCGAAGCACCGAGTCTGACCTGACCTGACCTGACCTGACCTGACCTGACTTGACCTGACCTGACCTTAATTTAAAAAAGTGGAGTAAATGGATGAGTGAGAATTTTCTTTTCCATCAATATTCACAAAAACCTAAAACTATATACATAAAAAATATTATATATGCATTATAACATAAGCTGGTTCTACCATACTACTGTTCTACCATACTACTGTTCTACCATACTACTGCTCTACCATACTACTGTTCTACCATACTACTGTTCTACCATACTACTGCTCTACCATACTACTGTTCTACCATACTACTGTTCTACCATACTACTGTTCTACCATACTACTGTTCTACCATACTACTGTTCTACCATACTACTGTTCTACCATAATACTGTTCTACCATACTACTGTTCTACCATAATACTGTTCTACCATAATACTGTTCTACCATAATACTGTTCTACCATACTACTGCTCTACCATAATACTGTTCTACCATACTACTGTTCTACCATAATACTGTTCTACCATAATACTGTTCTACCATACTGTTCTACCATACTTTTCTACCATACTGTTCTACCATACTACTGTTCTACCATAATACTGTTCTACCATACTACTGTTCTACCATACTACTGTTCTACCATACTGTTCTACCATAATACTGTTCTACCATACTGTTCTACCATACTGTTCTACCATACTACTGTTCTACCATAATACTGTTCTACCATAATACTGTTCTACCATACTACTGTTCTACCATACTACTGTTCTACCATACTACTGTTCTACCATACTACTGTTCTACCATACTACTGTTCTACCATAATACTGTTCTACCATACTGTTCTACCATAATACTGTTCTACCATACTGTTCTACCATACTTTTCTACCATACTGTTCTACCATACTACTGTTCTACCATAATACTGTTCTACCATACTACTGTTCTACCATACTACTGTTCTACCATACTGTTCTACCATAATACTGTTCTACCATACTGTTCTACCATACTGTTCTACCATACTACTGTTCTCCCATAATACTGTTCTACCATAATACTGTTCTACCATAATACTGTTCTACCATACTACTGTTCTACCATAATACTGTTCTACCATAATACTGTTCTACCATAATACTGTTCTACCATAATACTGTTCTACCATACTGTTCTACCATAATACTGTTCTACCATAATACTGTTCTACCATAATACTGTTCTACCATAATACTGTTCTACCATAATACTGTTCTACCATAATACTGTTCTACCATAAAACTGTTCTACCATACTAATGTTCTACCATAATCATCTACCATACAACTGTTCTACCATACTACTGTTCTACCATACTCATCTACCATACTAATGTTCTACCATACTACTGTTCTACCATACTACTGTTCTACCATAATCATCTACCATACAACTGTTCTACCATACTACTGTTCTACCATACAACTGTTCTACCATACTACTGTTCTACCATACTCATCTACCATACTAATGTTCTACCATACTACTGTTCTACCATACTACTGTTCTACCATACTACTGTTCTACCATAATCATCTACCATACTACTGTTCTACCATACTAATGTTCTACCATAATCATCTACCATACAACTGTTCTACCATACTACTGTTCTACCATACTCATCTACCATACTAATGTTCTACCATACTCATCTACCATACAACTATTCTGCCATACCCATCTACCATACCACTGTTCTACCATACTCATCTACCATACTACTACCATACCCATCTACCATACCACTGTCACAACACACATACACTCACACAAACATATAAAACAATAAACAATATAACCCGGACACACAAGGCATAATATTTTAATTGTTACATCGATGGAAAGACTAATTTATTCCTGTTGAGAAAATATAATTAAATGCTTTCCATATTGTCTACAGATTTGTCCCGTGTTTGTTTTGACAGGAAAGAGTAGTTATGGATATAGTTATTTATAAGGGTGAGTATGTGTTTTAAATGGTATATGGATGTTTTATTTATAGGAGGAGAGAAGACTACAGTATAAGGATGGGTATATGAGATTGAATTTTTTTTTTTTTAGGATTATAACGAATATTTAAGGTTAGATTAACATTTTAGGGATGTTAATTATATATATATGGAAAGAAGAACATTTTAATGATTATATGTTTTTATGGATTAGATTAATATTTAAGGTTATAAGGACAGGAGAACATCTTATCCATTATGTTTTATCAAGAACAGAGGAATATTTAAGTAGGCCTAAAAAAGAACGAGAAGAACACGTGGAGAGAACATATTATGAACATTGTATTTATATAAACGATAATCACAAACTGCTTCCTTATAATTACTAGAGTTTGATTTAGTAATTTATTATAGATTTCTGGTTCACGAGAAAGACTATCTTAATGTTACACCAGATAAACCTTGTCTGTATTCATCATTCGTACTCCACACGTATTTGTTCTTCCTAATAAATGTATTCCATATATTCTAAGTTTAAATATACATTGTGTATGTATATATATATATAAATTATACATATATATATATACATTCACTTTTACAAATTATCTATATTTCTTGGTTAGTATATCTCGTATATAAACTACATAACATTCATTCTAGTTCATTCTTGTTATTTTATTCATTACACATGATGGCGTAGCAGTTGTTGACTGTTGCCTTACTTGTGTTCTTATGTAAAATGGTGAATAATTATATTAATAAATTTTAAAAAAAATTAAAAATAAAGTCTTTTGAATATGTCCTCATATTAGTGTTTATTGTTTTATTTACACACACACACACACACACACACATACACACACACACACACACACACACACACACACATACACACACACACACACACACACCATCTCGTTCACTAACATGACATAAAGTTGCATATTTATATCAGATAAGAATCCTCCTATTAACACCCATTTCAACTATAC
>CAUDMG010000251.1:152500-167500 GCA_958450375.1 Homarus gammarus
GGTCTTGAATTTTAGAAAAGTAAATAATATTACGATTTGTCTGTCTGTCTGTTTGTCTGTCTGTCTGTCTGTCTATCTGTCTGTCTGTCTGTCTGTCTGTCTGTCCGTCTCCCCTTTTCTGTCTGTCTCTTTTTCTGTCTTTTGTCTGGACCCTAACAAGTGTTGAGTACTTGTGTGCCATAACCAGAGTCCAGTCTTAATTGATCCAGTCTTAATTGATCCAGTCTTAATTGATCCAGTCTTAATTGATCCAGTCTTAATTGATCCAGTCTTAATTGATCCAGTCTTAATTGATCCAGTCTTAATTGAAATCAGTGCTAATCATGGCCTAGTCCTAATGGGGTCTAATCCTAATAGCAAGGTTAGGTTAGGTTAGGTTAGGTTAGGTTAGGTCAGGTTAGGTCAGGTAGAGGTTAGGCCAGGTTAGGTCAGGTTAGGTTAGGTCAGGTCAGGTTAGGTTAGGTTGTGGTCTGGCAGGACTGGTGGTGGCTATGTGAACTATGAGTCATTAGGAAGAATGACGACATATCAGGAGAGAAGCTCATTAAGACAGGTGTTGCTTATTAGGGACTGGGTCCATTATAACAGGTGGTACCAATTAGGACCAAGGTACACTATGACCAGTGGTGCCTATCAGAAGTAGGGCCCATTAGGACGAGGCCCATTGGACATGTGACGCCGTTAACACAAGAGTGTATGCTTGAAAAATTAATGAATGGCAGCGCAAATTTGAAAAGCGATAATAGTAATGGAGGGACCTCGTCTAAAGCATTGGTACTGAGGCGTGACCTCTCTCTCTCTCTCTCTCTCTCTCTCTCTCTCTCTCTCTCTTTCAAGAACATTTCGACTTACGTCCCTCAGAGCGAGTCTGTTATGTAAATAAATAAAATAATATCTTATAAAATATCAAGCAAGAAAAACAGACAGACAGACAGACAGACAGACAGACAGATTGACAGACAGACAGACAGTGAGATGTGGCTGAAAGGAACGGAGAGAAAGAGAGAAAGGAAGAAAGACTTAGATTAAGCGAAAGAACAAAAGAAATTATGAAATAAAATTTTGATAAGTAAAAATAGCAATGTAATTACTTAGCAATGGTGACGTGATTGTGGTGATTGTGGTGATTGTGGTGATGTTAATAGTTGTAGTAGTGATGTTAATTGTGATGCTGGTAGTTGTGGTACCGATATTACCATTAGTTGTGGTGTTAAAAATAGTGGTAATATTAGTTGATGTTGGTAGTGGTCAGAGTAATAGTGATGCTAGTAGTAGGGGTGGTAGTTTGGGCGGTAGTAATGGTGGTGGTGGTGATAATAGTGGTGGTTTGTAATGGTACCAAGCAGTAGTAGTGGTAGTAGCGACAAATGTGATTGCAATGGTGGTAGGACTATTAATCCCTAGAGACAATGCTATAGTAGTACTGGTGGTGGTAGTACCTGGTTAGCAAGGTTAATAACAACAGCTTTAGTACAGGTGGGCTCGTTTTCTTCCTCTCGTGACTATGGGATAACTTGTCTAAACTTCACTCAACTAATTCCCCGAGAGCTAGAGGCGGTGGTAATTGTGTTGGGCCTAACGTGGGAATATTTGACATAGAACTGCTTGCTTAATTAAAGTACGTTTGGGGTGTTTGCTTTTAATTAAGAACGAGGACGAAGGTAAATTACCTACCTGGTGACTCTGCTGAATTGTAATTGTTTCTTTCAGGTTAATTTTTTTGTTTTTGTTTTGTATCGTTTCTGTTTGTTGTTTGTTGATGTTGTTGTCTCTCTCTCTCTCTCTCTCTCTCTCTCTCTCTCTCGCTCTCTCTCTCTCTCTCTCTCTCTCTCTCTCTCTCCTTTCCCATCACCTATTCCTCTTTCTCTTACCACCCCCCTCTCTCTCTTTCCCTCTCCTTCTCCCTAATCATTTTCCTCTTTCCACCTTCTCTCTTTACTCTCTCCCTATCCCTCTTCCCTCCCTCTCATCTTATCCTCCCTTTTTTAATTCTCCCTCCCCCTCTCCCCGTCCCACCCTTTCTATATCTCTCTTCCCTTCCTTCTGTCTCTCCTTCTCTCCATTCCATCTCTGTTCCTCACCCTTTTTCTTCCTCTTTATCTCTCCTCCCTCCCTCTCCCTTCCTTCCTCCCTCCCTCCCTCCTTCCTTTCCTCCTTCCCTTCCTTTATTTGTCAGTTCTAAACATTATCTCACACACTTACTCTCACGTTGACCCTAAATGACCTTCATATAATTGCACATGACCCTAAATGGCCCCTACATGACCCCACATGACTCTAAATGGCCCCTACATGACCCCACATGACTCTAAATGGCCCCTACATGACCCCACATGACTCTAAATAGCCCCTACATGACCCCACATGACTCTAAATAGCCCCTACATGACCCCACATGGCTCTAAATGGCTCCTACATGATCCTAAATGGAGTAAGGAAACGGGAGAAGGTGTGTGTACTTCAGGCCACCCAGATCACATACGTCATAACTCTCATATCCTGCACATCATCAACTGCGTCACTACGTCAACCAAGACGATCATCCTGGCTTGAGTGGTGCCGTATATTGCCCTTTAAAAGTTCTTATTACATATTCAAGGTTAACCGAAAGGACACGCTCTTTACCCCCCCCCCCCCCGTCTTCTGTTAATGATTTTTACAGAGGAGTGAATTACACCATAACATTGTTGGGTTAAAGTGACGTTACATTAGTGCCATTTATATCACCACCATAATAATGTCTAGTGATCAGTTGTATGAATTTGTTTATATTAAGCTGCTAAATATTATCAGTATATCTATAAAATTAATAAATTCTTCTTTATTTTGTGTAAGTTAATTGTGATTGTAGTGGAAATATTTACTAGATTGGTGGCCCCAATAGAGAAGCAGTGATAGCAAGCATTAATTATCAATCACTTAACATGTCAAAAAGTTAATGACCCTAACATCATTCAGCTTCGATAACAAATCCGATCGCTACTAACCAGGCCAGGGTGATAACAACGAGTGACCCCACATGACTCCAATTAATACCAAATGATCCCCAACAGAAAAAGATTCCCAGAATGTTAGATGGACTGAATAAAAATCAAGTCTTTTTTTTTTCCCGTCTCCTTCCCTTTTGAGTTACTTGTTCGAAACTCTTCACCGAGACCCGAGTTCCTGGCTTCGAAACTCTTAGCTTGGAGTCGGGAGGGAGGGAGGGTGTTAAAAAGAGGGGGGGAAAAAGAGGGAAAGATGAAGAGAGGGAGAATGAGGAAGGGAGGAGTGAGGAAGGGAGAGAAGGAGGAAAGGAGAGAGGGAGGGAGGGGAAGATAAGGAAAGGGAAGGAGGGAAAGGAGAGGAAAAAGAGAGGGAAGGGGAGAAGTAGGTAAGGAGGAGATAGAAAGAAGAAGGTGGGATAAAAAGAAGGAGAAGGGAGGAAAGGGAAAGGGGGATAAGGATAGAGGTATAGAGGGAAGAATGAGAGAGGTGAAGAGGAGATTAGAAGGAGGAGAGAAGGTAAAGCAGCCCAGGATAGAGGGAGCGATAGGAGAGATAGGTAAGAGGGAAGTACAGGAGGGATAGGAGGGAGGGAGGGAGGGATAGGAGGGAAGGAGGGAGGGATAGGAGGGAAGGAGACTATTTAAATGGCCTTTAAATGTCTCAGAGACGGGATTAAAAGACCATTTTTTCTGATTGATTTACGATCCTGAAGAGAAGCGGTGAAAAGTTGCCTCAAAGCTTCGGAACTCTGGGCAGGGTGTAGCTTGATGTGCGTGTGTGTGTGTGTGTGTGTGTGTGTGTGTGTGTGTGTTGTGCTACTTGTTTCGTTCATTTTCACACATTTTATTTCTTTCCTCCTGAAATGGACCCCTGAGACCTGGTTCCCCCTCTCTCTCTCTCTCTCTCTCTCTCTCTCTCTTCTCCCACACATATCCAAACTGCTTTCAGAGCTTGATTAAACGTCATATGCCAACACACACACACACACACACACACACACACACATCAAGTCACCCATGCCCCAGAGTTCCGAAGCTTCGAGGCAACTTTGCACCGCTTCATCCCACCAGCCAACATAGTAACAGAGAGTCACGAGCCTTAGCCAGGAGGCGGGGAGTTGGGCTTCTCATTAACGTCCAGCGGGTGTTAACATACTTTGTTTTAATTACCTGACTGTGACTAATTAGACCAAGGTATGTAATCAGAGACAGAATTCACTGTTCAGGTATTCAGACGTTTAATTTACGTCTTTAAATGTGAGATTTGAAAAGAAGTTATTACCATTCTTCCTGAGACAAAAAATACGGTATTTCGTCTCTGTTTCTCGGTGTCAGAAAAGCACTGAGACTCTGTTGATATTTGAGTCGTTTTCTTCACCTCAATTTCTTTACTCTTTTTCTATCCCTCGTTCCTTCCTTCCTTTCCTTCTTACCAGTCTCCTTACCCCACCTCCCTCCTTCCTTCCTTTCTTCTCAATCTCCTTACTCCTTTCCCACTCTCCCTCCCTCATTCATTCCTTCCTTCCCTTCTTCCCAGTCTCCTTACCCCACCTCCTTCCCTTCTTCCCAGTCTCCTTACCCCACCTCCCTCCCTCCTTTCCACCTTCCCTCCTTCTCAGCCTCCCTCCCTCCCTCCTTCCATCCCACAATAAGATCGACAGTATTAATTGAGCCGTGATCATCAGTTACCGAGTTGGGTTAACAGACCACCAGCCCATCCGACCACTTCAGGCAAGCTGTCATCCGCTCCAAGGCCTGCTGGATGTAGAGAGTGAGGGAGTGGATAGTGAGGGAGTGGATAGTGAGGGTGTGGATAGTGAGGGTGTGGATAGTGAGGGAGTGGTTAGTGAGGGTGTGGATAGTGAGGGTGTGGATAGTGAGGGTGTGGATAGTGAGGGTGTGGATAGTGAGGGTGTGGATAGTGAGGGTGTGGATAGTAAGAGTGTGGATAGTGAAGGTGTGGATAGTGAAGGAATGGATAGTAAGAGTGTGGATAGTAAGAATGTGGATAGTGAGGGAGTTCACTTCAAGTTGTTTTTCCTTTCTCAATATTCCTCCCTCGTGTTGTAAGTAGTATAGAGTAAGATCCAGAATATACAGTAGGGAAGTATTGATATTCCTCACCTGTCTCCTACTTTAATTGGTATATTGGAAATTAGACAGGTAGAATATATCAATACCCTTCACCCTTTTCTTAAATGTCGTAGAGGAAAATTAAGCAAATATTGATATCCCTCATTTTTTCACGTGGAATTAGGTAAAATACGGTAGGGTAAATATTGATACTTCTCGCTGTGTTAAGTAGAGATATAGGGGAATATTATTTCAGAGATACAGACATTGAAAAAAATAGATATATAACCCAACCTAACCTAACCTAACCTGACCTACGCCTTAGTTAATATGAGGCTCCTCCCTCCCTGCCTAAAACACACACTCTCTCTCTCTCACACCTATTATAATTTCTTTACATTGTTTCTAAGTTATTTTCATATATAGATTTAATCCCCATATGTAGTTTATAATCCGAGTTACCTAATATAACATCATTATCTACAAACAGCAGCTGAGTCACCTACTTAACTCCTTGTTCTCAGGAGGACCATTAACACACTGGCGTTGTTCTCCTCTCACTGGTAACCGAGTCTTCTCTTCTTGCCGGGACCACTAGAAGGAATAAAAAATAAAATATATATATATATATAAAAATCAACCAATTTTAGTAATGTATAAAATAATAAAATAAAACTACGTCAAGAGAAAAGGTCATTCAAAACTGCTTTCCTTTCGCTTTACAATGGTTGGGTGAAGGAGAGGACCGCGATGTTTCAGTGTCGAGAAAACGAAAGTGGCCACAAGAGTCTCACCACAACCATCCACAACTGTACAAAATATTTTCCAATAAACGACTCCTCCAGAGAACACTTGTAGAGCAGGGATTTGTGGAGCTCATCTGGTCTTGGTTTTTCCTCCTCTGAGTTTGAGAGAGAGAGAGAGAGAGAGAGAGAGAGAGAGAGAGAGAGAGAGAGAGAGAGAGAGAGAGAGAGAGAGAGAGAGAGAGAGAGAGAGAGAGAGAGAGAGAGAGTTAAGAGAACGAAACAGAAAGAGAGAGTGAGAGAGAAATACTGAGGAAGTTCTCTTTGCTTTTCGTCGAAATTTAAGAGAAAGATAGAGAGAGAGATAAGTGTTGGAGACTTTCTTCTTGCTTTTCGTCGCAGATCAGGAGAGAGAGAGAGAGAGAGAGAGAGAGAGAGAGAGAGAGAGAGAGAGAGAGAGAAAAGAAATGTTGTATCATGTCTTGAGGTGTGTGTGTGTGTGTGTGTGTGTGTGTGTACCAGAGGTGGACCAGAAGCCAACACACACTAATTAAGACTCAAAATAATGAGAGAGTGATACAGTGACTTACAGTGACATGATGCATTATATAAATTTAATGACTTAGATACGTATGATGACTTACCTGAGGTCAATTAATGTACAGTGTCAATAAAACGAGATATGCTTCATATAATACAACTAATAAGAGTTTGGTGACTGGACAGCTTAAAAACAGCAAATAAAGCTTCGATTATTGAGATTAAACTTACCAGGATGACTAGAAAAAAATCATTTCAGTAAACCGATCATCGAATACGACAACCTAATACAGTATAACAACTTCCACCTCCAGTACGATAGATCACACGCTTGAAACACACCAGTTAAACCACACTCGTACAATAACTAACCATCACGTACGATACACCGCAGGATGTAAACATTAATCAGCTGTTTCACACGTGTTTTCCTCACCCCCGGAGGCGTATATTCATGTCTCTGTTACCTCTTACTTCGTGTTGCCACAAATTTAGCTCGCTCGTAAATAACCCGCCAGCCTTCCCAACCCGTAAATATTGGCCATGGATTGGGATTAACGATGCTATTACGCCTTTTGGACCCCAAGTTAGAAACATTTTCAACGTGGGAATTCGGACAATTGTTGGAGGTGTGTGTTGGTGTTGTTGACTCACTCGTGTGTTATGTAAACATTGTGTGTGTGTGTGCGTGTGTGTGTGTGTGTGTGTGTGTGTGTGTGTGTGTGTAAAAGGTTTAATCAAAATTAATCCAAGCGTCTAAATAAAATTATTGGACACACACACACACACACACACACACACAGGGTCAGCTGGAAGAACTAAAAAAAAAAATACAGGAAATTAAGCATAAAATAGATGTAATTTTTTTGGCCCGTTTATTTTTGGGGAAACATCCGGTTGTTACCTCCCCCCCCCCCCCCCTACAGCTTCCTCTCCCTTACTGCCTCTGCCTCAACCCACTGCCTCCCCCTCCTACTAATGCTTCTCCTTCCCACTACTCCCTCCCACTACTGCCTCCCCCTCCCCCAATCCCCTCACCCCCCCCCCCACTATTCCCTCACTCTCCCCCCACTGCCTCATCCAAGTAGACTGGAGGCATCGCTCTCAACGCCACTAATAGGTTGAAGAAGAAACCCAGCAACATCTTCCAGACCACAAAAGAACCCAGCAACATCTTCCAGACCACAAAAGAACCCAGCAACATCTTCCAGGCCACAAAAGAACCCAGCAACATCTTCCAGACCACAAAAGAACCCAGCAACATCTTCCAGACCACAAAAGAACCCAGCAACATCTTCCAGACCACAAAAGAACCCAGCAACATCTTCCAGGCCACAAAAGAACCCAGCAACATCTTCCAGACCACAAAAGAACCCAGCAACATCTTCCAGGCCACAAAAGAACCCAGCAACATCTTCCAGACCACAAAAGAACCCAGCAACATCTTCCAGACCACAAAAGAACCCAGCAACATCTTCCAGACCACAAAAGAACCCAGCAACATCTTCCAGGCCACAAAAGAACCCAGCAACATCTTCCAGACCACAAAAGAATCCAGCATTACTTTCCAGTTTCCCAAAGAGGTTAGCATCACCTTCCAGTCCACAAGATTCGGGAATGAGGAGCACCAGACATCACTTCCAGATCACTTTTGTTTTCTGCCTCACCTCCTGGAATAGGTTTGCCAGGCACACATATCATCCTCTTATGCCGAGGCAGAGTGAAAAATTGCGGTGGGGGGCAGACTTGTGGGTAATATATACGCCGCCGTTACTCAGTGAGGGAGTCAGCTGGGTCTCCTATGAATTATTTATCACCGAGCACAAAGGAATGATCAGTGAGAGGTTCCAGACGGACTTAAGGAAAGGAAGATATCAACAACAACAACACACACACACACACACACACACACACACACACACACACACGCACACACACACACGCACACACACGCACACACACACACACACACACACACACGGTACACTCTGTATATTATGCGAGGCGCTCTGGTCTGTGTGAGTAAATACATTTTTTGTAGTCTGTAGTATTCTAAACATTTGCATCGGAATTTCAGAGCTGTAGTGTGTTCTCTTTATAATGGCATTCCATTTAGGTGCAGTGGTTTAGAGCTGATATGAGTGTGTGTGTGTGTGTGTGTGTGTGTGTTATGCACACACAGGGTGGTGTAATGCGTCTAGTTGGCAGCATTTTGTTAGTCTTCGGTGCAAGTACTGCTTGCTCCCTCTCGCTTTCAGTTACCGCCGCTGGCTAGCCCTCGTGGCGAACAGGGAAGCAACTTGAACAAGTCTTCCCCTGCCAGTACACAGCCTCTTCACCACCAAGACTCCTGTTGTGCCTCCTCATGGCAACACACGTTAACTGGGTGTCTCGTGGGCCCAGGCTAGACAAGCAGGGTATCTCGGAGCAGCAGTAGGCCCCAGAGGAACGGCGCATAGGCCCATTGGCCTGTGGACACGTCCTGGCGCCTACCAACCACTGCCTTGTGGATTAACCCTGATAGGTATAAGGCTACGGGAGTAAGTCCCAAACGAAAAATCTGCGGTGGAGTCCTGCATCAGGCAGACATGCTTACAGAGCTCCAACAAGACCCCAACGGCGGTGTAGGCGGAAGAGGTGACCACCATGGGAACCTAACAACTACACCGGCGGATGAAGGTAATGCCTGATGGACAGACTACTAAGGCGAAACCCAACAAACTGGGCTATCGGCAGTTCCTTGCAACTCTTCCTCTCCCCAGTTATTGTAGCTACCTACACCACTGGATCAGGAAAAGGGAGAGCCAAGATGTGTGGTTGCAGCCTGCGCTCCTGCCTCTCCACATAAATCAACTCTCACACACCCATCATTCAGCTCATCATACCTCTCATCATCAAAACCCCTATACGCCCAAAAAGTCCTATGGCGACGGACGAGTGGCGACGGGGACGGGCAGAGATGACTGCCGGGAGACTTTAGTCACAGCTCAGCACACGGGCGTGCGGCACATATAAGATGGTCGTTTATGCACTGGGATCGAAGCAGCAGTGCAATCCGGTTCTGTCTGTGCGACTGAGCAGCCCTTTCCAGGAGCCACTCTGTTCACCCCACGTGGAGAAAGGGCTAGAAAGGGTGCCCTAAACATAGCCTGCCTAAAGAACCAACCTGACTGGGCATCCACACCTAGTAAAGCCCTCCCAATGAGATCAAAATCATAATCACAGATCAAAGCAAAAACAAACTATACAACCTCTTATGTTCGCTGCATGGAATGTCAGGACCCTTCTGGATACTGGCACAAATGAGCGTCCTGAAAGAAGAACTGCCCTTGTGGCAAAAGAGCTGGCTTGGTATAACATCGACATAGCAGCCATCAGTGAGTCCCGGCTCCCAGACGAGGGTCAACTCACAGAACGGGGGTCTGGCTACACCTTCTTCTGGAAGGGTAAGCCTGCTGCAGGGAGAAACCCCATTTATGGAGTTGGCTTTGCCATCCGCCAACGCATCCTACACAGGCTAACTGAAATACCTGTTGGGATCAACGAGCGCCTCATGACGCTCCGAGTCCCACTGAATCACTCACGTCATGCCTTCTTCATCAGTGCATACGCCCCAATACTGGATGCAGAGATACCGTTCATGCAGTCCTTGACAGACTGCTAACCTCTGTCCCCAGAGAAGATAAGGTTACGCTCCTTGGTGACTTCAATTCCAGAGTTAGAGGAGATGCTGACTTGTGGCAGGGAACCATAGGGAGAAACGGAGTGGGTAAGTATAATCCCAAGGGTCTACTCCTCCTCAGCGAGTGTGCTAAACACAACCTCATTCCCTTGTTTAGGCAGGCTCTGTCATCACAAACACCTGTAGCAGGAACCTCGGTCAGATCGAAAAACACCTGGATTGGTTTGAGGAAAATTAGCAGGAAATCGAAGTACTTGTCAGTGATAAACGTGCTGTCCTCACTGACTCGCAGAACAACCCTCAGTCTCGGACCAAAGCTGATACCTACCAACAGAAGAAAGTGATGGAGCTGCCCAAACTTCGCGATCTAAAGGACGAATGGTGGAAAAATAAAGCATATGAAACGCAAAAAAAATGCGCATCAACACACACACACACACACACACACACACACACACACACACACACACACACACTGCAGAGCCATTTGGCTATGCAGTTTTAACGTGGGTGAGGAGTGGCACTCCCTGGTGCCGTTTGTGGTGCCTGGTGCTGACAGTTAGTGCCAATGGTTGGCTTTGGGAAGGGAGGGGAGGAAGAGTGAGGGAGGAGAAAGGAAAGGGAAGGAAGAGTGTAAGGGAGGATGAGGGGAGGGAGGGGGGGGTAAGAGAAGAGGACTTCTTGTATTTTTCTTCTACATTATATCCGTGAATCTCTCTCTCTCTCTCTCTCTCTCTCTCTCTCTCTCTCTCTCTCTCTCTCCTAATCACCACCACTACCACCAACAGCATTAAATACAAAGTCAATCCAGGTCAAAGCTCATCTCGGTAAGTGACAGGCTAGGTCAGGTCAGGTCACACGGATAACACTATCACTTATCTATTTCCTCTCTTATGACGTCAGTGCCTAAGGGTTATGTATGTATGTATGTATGTATGTATGTATGTATGTATGTATATTACAGAAATGACTAGAGAAAATGGTTCGTTTGACCTGTTGTTGCAAAGGAAAATGAAAATGGATGTTTTTGTTAAATACTGGGAGTGGGTAGAGAGAGGGAGAGGAGAGTGAAGGGAGTGGGGGGGAAGGAAGATGAGAGGTAGGGAGAGGAGAGGAGGGGGAGATGAGTGGTAGGGATGAAGGGAATAGAGAGGAGAGGGGTGAGGGAAGGGAGGGAGGGAAGGAGGAAGAGTATGTAGTGATATAACGAGAGAGAGAGAGAGAGAGAGAGAGAGAGAGAGAGAGAGAGAGAGAGAGAGAGAGAGAGAGAGAGTTGTAGTACACCATCCAGTTCAATCAATTTATACCAATAGTAATAAGACCGACACAGGTACTCCCGTGTAAACCACCTGTCTTAGTCATTCTAAATTACCACATTGTTTTAATTAATTAATTCCGAGGATTACAGTGCAGGTAAGAGTACAGGTACAGGCATTCATTAATTTGGATACAGCAATACAGTATAAATACACAATGAAACTTAATTATGAATAAACAAAATACAAATGAATATTAAAAACAGCTTCAGAAGAAAAAAATATCTCATTCTTTAAACCCAGACGTAAATTATATAAAGCATCTCAGATATCGTCGGCAATATTCCACTTAAATAAGCCAGTTGTTTGGTAGTCCGTTCAGACCGTCAGCATCTCAGAGCTGGGAAAACATTCACTCAGGTACGTAAGTAATCTTGATCCAAGGGAGTAAGACGAACCTCATTAGCGTAAAAATGTTGAACTGTGGAGGAATTAATATGTGTGTGTGTGTAGTGTGTGTAGTGTGTGTGTGTGTGTGTGTGTGTGTGTGTAGTGTGTGTGTGTGTGTGTGTGTGGAAGTGAAGACACACCAACCACACCGCCTTCCTAGTGTACCGGACGAAGGCTCTAATGCTCAGTTCTTTGCATCCTCTCTGTCACTAAACGGATCCTCAGCTGAGCCTAGGACCCTCACCTCCACAATACTAATGGGCATAAACCTCTTCCTTCTGTAGTGTGTAAAAAATATTCTCCCCATTGTATCAAATCCATTATATAATTCTAATCTAAACCTCGACATCCTTTCAACCAATTCTTTCAAAACCATAACAATACCGAAACATACATCTTCTATTCACTATAATTCATACACTCTATATATCTATTTAATATTCCTATATACATATAATTTGTGTATATATACATTTAAATCCCAACTAAAATGGAGAAAATAGCGACAATACTGGAAGCCCGGTGAACAAAACGAATGTCGCAATTTGTAAACAAAATCACGTTCGCGTATACCAAAACAAACTCGGATTTGTAGTCGGATTCAGTGTAATGGATAAACCTGATTCCAAATAAACCAAGTTACTGATGAGCGAACGAGATGGATCTGTTGATTATAATAATTCTTGTGTTTCTGGTTATTATTTTTACTAACAATGGCTGTGATGTGGGGCAGAGAGAGACACAGAGAGAATAAATAAGAGAAACAATGAAATTAATGGGTAGAGAGACGTAAGAAGAAGAGATATTGATAGATTAAGAGAAACAGAGACTGAGAGACATAGAGAAGTGATAATAATAGACTGATGGAGATGCAAAGGGAAAGAGACAGAGAGAGAGATGTATATAAAGAGATAGAAGGAGATAGATGAAGAGACAGAAAAAGAGAAAGAGGGAAAGAGAGACAGAGTTAACGAAAAGAGATATAAAAAGAGAAGATAACAAGGAGAGAGAGGGAGAGAGAGAGAGAGAGAGAGAGAGAGAGAGAGAGAGAGAGAGAGAGAGATAAGAAGAGAGAGGATTTCCCCCCCTTAAATCCCCTTCGCTTCCAAGGATTTCCCCCTTAAAACAACCTTTTCTAGGATTTCTCCCCCCTAAAATCCCTCCTCGCCTCCTAGGATTTCCCTCTAAATCCTCTTCCCAGAGCCGGGTAATCCAGCTCCAGATTTCTGCTCTACGTTTCGATTTCGCTTTAAAATCCGGGTTTTCTGTTTCACGATACTACCGGTTATATCCGTGTGGTGTTACCGATGGCTCTCTCACTCTCTCTCTCTCTCTCTCTCTCTCTCTCTCTCTCTCAATACCATACTACCAAAATTATTACTCACGTTTTCTTTACACACGTTCACTTATAAAAAAAATTCCCTTCGGTGAATACTAATAATGTGTGCGTTTGTGTGTGTGTATGTGTGTGTGTATGTATATGTGTGTATGTATGTGTGTGTGTATGTGTGTATGTATGTGTGTGTGTGTGTGTGTGTGTGAAATAATGGTTTAGGTTAGGTTAGGTTAGATTAGGTTAGGTTTACGTTAGGGTATTTACTCATTAGGTGAAAAAAGCTTAGTGGGGGGGGGGGGGAGGGCTAATCTTCACGTGATCCAAAAAAATCAATTAATAAATGCTAATTAGACGACAATTTTTCCTCCTCAGATTAAGCTGGACCGGATAGTCGTACACCTGTGATGAATTAAAGACCTGAGTGGGAAATAAGATTACATTAGCTAGATAGATAGATAGATAGATAGATTAAATAGATGGATGGATGGATATAGATAGATACAGACAGACAGACAGACAGACATAGATCAACAAACACACACACACAAAACAAGCAATCAACAAAACACACACAATGCTCATAAAAAAATCCTTACTCAAGAATCAACAAAGACGAATTTTTATTGTAATCTAAAAAAAAATTCCCTGAGATTAAAAATTACTCTGAGACGTGAAGGAAACTATGAGTGATCTAAGAGAGTGACCAGCCTAGGAGACGATGATGGAAGATGGTCGAGGGAGACGTTGGATTTGCATGTGAATAACAAGTTAGTTTATTTCACCTGAAGATAAATCACCTTAAAGCTACCTTACCTTGGGGAGATTAGGTTAGGTTAGGTTAGTTTTAGGGTGGTTAGGTTAGGTTAGGTTAGGTTAGTTTTAGGGTGGTTAATCTTCAGGTGAAATAATCTTGGTTGTCTAATCTTCAGGTAATACATTAATTTTTCCTCCTGATGTTTAAAAGAAACTTCCCCAAACTACGACATAAAAATGAATTCTTAAAGATTCTAAAGTTAGAATTTCCCTGAAACCACATAAATGAGTACAAAGACTCACTTAAACCCACCTCCGATCCACATACACATCCACCCACACCCACACACACCCACATCCATCCACCCACACCCACATCCACCCACACACACCCCCACACATTCACCTAACCACACCCACCTACCAATTCCCACCAAACTCACACCCACACACACACACACACACACACCTAGACACATAGCATTATATTACCCCCACAGATCTCAGTCTTCAGCGAGTCTACTGGAACCTGAGTCAGTCTATCCAAATCTTTCTCGACCACTGTAGAAAAACACAAATTGGTCCTTCAAAATTAATCGAATCTTCCCAACGTGAAAACTGGTAGCGATCATTTTTATCAGCGAATGTGAGAGACAGTTAAGAGACAGTTAGTGTGTGGTAGTGATTGTGAGAGACAGTTAATAGACAGTTAGTGTGTGGTAGTGATTGTGAGAGACAGTTAGTGTGTGGTAGTGATTGTGAGAGACAGTTAGTGTGTGGTAGTGATTGTGAGAGACAGTTAATAGACAGTTAGTGTGTGGTAGTGATTGTGAGAGACAGTTAATAGACAGTTAGTGTGTGGTAGTGATTGTGAGAGACAGTTAAGAGACAGTTAGTGTGTGGTAGTGATTGTGAGAGATAGTTAAGAGACAGTTAGTGTGTGGTAGTGAGAGACAGTTAGGGATTGTGTGAAACAGTTAGTGAATGAGAAAGACAGTTAAAAGACATTGATTGACAGTGATTGTGAGAGAGAGAGAGAGAGAGAGAGAGAGAGAGAGAGAGAGAGAGAGAGAGAGATGAATTAGTAGGAAGGGGAGGACAAGAAAGTAGGTGACAGATGGAGGAGGAAGAGGAAGGGGGAACAGAGAAGGAAGAGAAGGAGAATGGTGAAGGGAGAGAA